>APFE031094126.1:8901-37845 GCA_000404065.3 Pinus taeda | reverse complement strand
ATCAGCAGGTAGAATATTGATTTGATTGTATCCAGAAAAGCCATCCATAAAGGAGAAAATTTCACTGCCAGCACAATCATCAATGATTTGATCGATACAGGGAGTAGGGTAATTGTCCTTTGGACATGCTCAATTAATGTCCCTATAGTTGATACATATTCTTATTGTTCCTTGCTTTTTGTTAACAAGAACGATATTCGATGCCCAATCTGTTAACGAGATCGGATAAATGAAACCTGCTTTGAGTAATTTTTCAACTTCTGCTTTAATTGCAGCAGCTTTTCTTGGGTGAATCTGACGCAAATGTTGCCGAACGGGTTTAGCGTCCGGGTAAGTTTTGATTTTATGAACTACAATTGTTGGGTCAATTCCTGGCATTTCCTCATATGACCAGGCAAACACATCGCGAAATTCTTGAAATAGGGCCTTATATGTTTGAATTTCATCTTCCGTACAAGAAGCACCTATATGAACGTTTTCAACAATTCCAAGCTTAACTGAAATGTCAAGGGGAATAATTTGAGAAATATTTGCCAAGTTTAACTCGGAATCAGGATGTTTCATTGGATTCTGAGTGTCCTTAACATATTCAGTTGTAAAAATAGATGAAAAATCATTTTCAAAACGATCGCTCTCGGGTAAAAACGAAGGTCTGTGATGAAGATCTTCCCATGGTAACTCATCGACGCATAGGATTTCACGAATTTCCTCATCCATTTGAACAAGTTCAGAAAATGTTATTAAATCCGAGTTTGATGTCGAAAGTGATTCCTCATGGACCACATTCATTAAGTCGATTTGGGTTGATGTTGTGTCGAAAAACGACTGTACAGTCTGATACGCAAGTTCATACGGACCCAGAGGCATTAAAGTACCAAATGAGTCTATCTCAGACTCAGAAGGTATGATCCAAGGATCATCATTAACAATGGTTTCTGATGAAATCATATGAATGGTTGCAGTAGAAGACGATGCGTTGATAGGAGGGAAAGGAAAAGTGCCAGTAAAACGGATCTTAAATAACCCTACCACCACATCCTGATAAGGATCCGCCGTTTTACCAACATGCGAATGCTCTCAGCAGAGGCTGGGTCAGATGAAAAGTATGACAACTGGTCTAAGGTTATGATCTTTCCATTATGAGGGAACTTTATAAGCCGAAAGACTGATGAAACAATAGCTGTCATAGCATAAGACCAACTACGACTCAAGAGAAGGTTGTAATCCAGAGGGGCATCAACCACCTCCACATCTAGATTAACGGTTTTACCTTCAACCCCTATAGGTAAGTCATGTAAAATGCCGAAAGGATGAAACCCACGGCCATCAAAGGCCTTAAGAATCGTCAGGGATTGATTTAGTGAAGGAGAACCAAGTGATCTCCAACACTGTATCAACATAATACACGTGGAAGCTCCCTCATCAATCGCAGTCCTATGAGCAGGTCTGTTTTTGACTATCACTGGAATCTGGACAGCCATCCGATGAGGTAAGCGCGGTGCACTATTTTCTAGATCGAATATTATAAGGTTCGGGTCTTGAACGTCAACAGCTCCTATAGCCGACAAAAGTAATTTGCGTTGTCCTAGACATGATTGCAGCACTTCCAAAGCCGACATTGCTGAGGGTGAAACAGCGAAATCCTCAACAATGTTATAGTTCTGAGATGCTCTCGCATGTGGATTGAAAGCAGACTTCCGAAGTATACCCTTGGCGGGCGGTTTGATTACTAAGTCTGGATTTGGTTTCTCGATCTGTAGTGGATCGGAATTGGGAGCTGAGGTTGATGGATTCGAATGAGAAGATTCTGCTTCTTTACCATCAACAGGACTTTTACTGCCATAATCTTGCGATCGAGTTGCAATCCTAACATGGGACATCATCAATATGGGTTCTTCATTGGCACTGGAAGACGAACCTATCATCTTACTCTCTTGATTTGGAAAAGGATCCTTCAAAACAACAGGATTTTGGGAACCTTTGACAATTTTTGCAACCTCTGCAGGATGAGGGCAATCTCTTGTAAAATGTTCTTCATCACAAATAAGACAAGGATAACGAGGTTTGTGCTTTTCATCAGTTGATTCCGCTTTTTCTGGTTTCTCTTTCGAAATTATATGTTTTATTCTTCTTCTTCCCTTTCTTCTTACCACCGGTTTTTGATTTAGCTATAGATGACTCTACAACATGAATATCGGCAGAAAGTTCCGCGGAAGAATCTCCTGTCGAGGAATCTGGCAAGGTTATGATAGGAGAATAATTCTTGGAAGACTTCTTCTTACTTTTGGTATTAACCATACCAATCATGCCATCAGCGGCATGAGACCCTGAAGGAGCTGCAGCGATTTGATTTTGTTTGGGTAGATCGAGGATTTTCTCATGTAACGTACCTGAATGAGTATAAACTAAGTCAAGGTACTGTGCTTGAGCAATTACTTGCTCCTCAGTAACTACTTCGGCCTTAGCTACATCCTCAGTGATCTTGGGTAGTAAAGATTTTACAAACCATTCAGCTAAGATCTGATCCGGGATAAAAACTTTCACTAAACGACGTCGATGTCTCCATTCATGGATATGATCTGAAATGTAAGTGGAAGTTGTCTGCTTTAACGAAGTTAATAATTCCGTGCCATTGTCATATCTGACCAGCAATTGAAAATGAGTTAAAAACAGGGTAGCTAACTGACTAAAGTTATAAAAAGTGGCTCACGGTAATTCAATGTACCACTTGGCCGCAAGACCAATTAGAGTGCGTTGGAAAAATCGTAAACGAATTGAATCATCGGAAATGGAATTAGATGCACACCAGAGGTGATAAGTCATCACATGGTTCGACGGGTCCTCTCCTGGCTTACCTTCGAACTTAGGAATATCACTGGGCAACTTATGCAGCATTGGCGGCCAATACTGAAGATAGTTAATTGGATCGTTCGTAAGGCGCGTCAAGTCAGGCAAGTCCAAAGTTGCAATGAACGGTAACTAACGATTAGGGTCCCTAAAACTCTGGGTCTGCAGACCAGCCCCAGGAGGAGGATATCCAGGATAACTAGGAATGGGAATCGCATTTGGGATATTTTGTCCTCTTGGAAAACCAGGATTAACCAGACCATACTGGGGTTGCTGAGGTTGTTGATATGTATACCTAGGGTACGGTTGATATTGATAGGTTGGTTGCTGCGCAGCAGGACCGTATTGGTACTGTCCTTGGTACGGAGGTTGATTAAATTGAGGTTGAGAAGTGACAACCGTACTTCCTACAGGCATCTAAACTGAAGTCTGGACCGTAGGTCCAGACTGAGGTAAAGATGTATGAGGAGTAGATACAGGGACAGTAGAAGCCGGAGCTACCAATACTCTAGAAGAAGGTGGGGTGGATGGAGTAGATGTTGCAGTAGTTGCAGTAGAAGTTTGAGGCAGAGTACGAGGTGTACTAGGCCAGAACTGAGAAACTACAAAAGGTGCAGAAGTTTGAACAGTAGACTGGACAGGTTGCTGAGATGGACCAGAAACCAAGGGTTGTCGAGGTTGAGATGACGACTGCACATTCGGTTGCAAGACCTGCTGGGATTGAGATGGATCCCACACTAAATTCGTTCCGGGGTATGGACCCATAACAGGTTGAGGATATTGAGGACCATAACCGGGTTGAGGTAGGGTTGATAATATGATTGACCAGCAGGCGGTTGGTAACCTTGAGATGGGTACTGACCTTGGGGTTGATAACCCTGAGGCACGTACTGATACTGGGGTTGAACTTGAGGTACATATTGATATTGAGGTTGATTTTGAGGTGCATACTGATACTGAGGTTGACCTTGGGGTACATATTGATACTGAGGTTGACCTTGGGGTACATATTGAGTCTGGGGTTGACCTTGAGGAACGTACTGTCTCATAGGTATGTACTATCCTTGAGGTTGTCCCCCAGGTGCAAACTGAGTACCTTGAGGTTGCCCCCCAGGCATATACTGGGTACCCTGAGGTTTCCCCCCAGGCACATACTGGGTACCTTGAGGCTGCCCCCCAGGCGGTAACTGGCCACCTTGAGGTTGAGAACCTGACATCATTAGGATATCTTCTACACTCAACGGTTTAGTACCACTACTTCCAGTTAACAACTTCTATTTGATAGGATGAGGAGATGCTCCCGAAAAAGTACCAGAGGTGGACTGATACCCAGCGGGAACAGAAGGACCACCGTACAAATAGGCTTTCGGAGATTGAGAAAACATGGATGACGGGCTAGACATATTCAATACAGGATAGTAATCTCTAGGTGCTGGGTGATAAAAAATACAAGGTGGTGAAAAACTTAGTCCCGGATTTTCCAAAAGATTAGTCAGTGAACGGTACCAAGCACTGCTCCTAGGTGGACTGTAAAAGATTGATTCATGCTCCCTAAGGTCTAAGATAGGTTGATCTTCTGGAAAAGGAAATCTTTCTTTGATATGCGAAATAGAAAGCTCTTCAATAGCTATGAGTCCAGAAGGAAGATCTTGGGTAATTACAGTTTCTACCCTAGGTGAACTAGGACCACTAGAAGTTGGAGAAACAAACTCTGATACGGGAGTAGCAGCAACTTCAGATTCAGGTTCAGATACTTCAGGTTCTTCACCAATATCACTAGTAGATGTAATACTACCGGTAACTTCTGAAATTACTAACGGTTGAGAATCAGAATGTACTATCAACGAAGGTTCTCTTTCTTCACTTCTACGGTCACTAGGAGTTACGAGGACTTTCAAGCCTTCAAGTTGGCTCGGTACGTCCTCAGGAGGTTGACCTCAAAGTCTACGGGACATCCTCAGTAACTCAGCCACGTTAACAAACTCAGGGGATTGGCCCCAAGGTCTACGGGAATGCCTCAGTAATTCAGCCACAGTTAAAGACTTTTAACTACTTCACATGCAAACAAAGTAAAATCTCAATGAAAACCACCTAAAGCCTCTAAAGAACCAAATAAATTGAATCACACGCCTAAAGAATCTAGGAGATCAATCACACACAAATAGTAAATTTCCGGACCGAAAACACTAGTTGGTGATGAAATCCAACGTCGCAGAGTTTGATACAGAAATAGCGGTTGGAACAGTTACCCCGACAACCTGCTTAATGAATAGACTGACCAAGTTTCTCCACTTAACTGTCTCGAGTGAAGAGAATCCCCCAGAAAATCCAAGTGAGTCTAGCCGACGTCTGCTCCAGGTACAGTGGGATCTTCCCGCCACCATCCCTTAGGAAGAATCCTAGAGAATATGGTCACTAAGTTTACCAACAGAAACAAATATACCTGGGGGAATAGTCTACGATCCGATATGCACGCAAGGGCAGAGTAGCAAGCTCAATCCCCTTGAAGGCTCCTCGAAATAAACTGAGGTTTACCAACAAGTGACCCCAGGCTCCTTGACAATGGTTAATCTGAGGTTTACCATTTGTAATACGTGAATATCTAGCATTGTTCCCAATGAGGAAGGATTGATTTCCACACTGGTTCAGACACGATCTCGTGCTTCTCCTTTAAGAGGAGCTTTCCCAGAGCATAGATGCAATAATTGGATTTCTCCTACCGCAAGATAAAGCTACTTGTTTGTTTTACTATCTTGGAGAGTTAATTACTCCCTACTCCAAGATACTAGCGTAAGCTATATTGGTGTATCAGAGCCCTAGAAACAAAAAATTTGCTAGATTGATTTTATTTTAAGCGTGATTTTTAGTGGTTTTTGATTAAGTCAAAAGGTTATGGAGATGAAACTTATGGTGTAAATACTCGACTCAAAATCACTACAAAAATGCACTTAAGATGATTAACTATTTTTTTCTCTTCAATGAAGTTCTAGCTAGGAAAGAGTTGGAAGATGCAAATACTTAAAAGACAAATCTTTCTTAATGTCAAATCAGAAGAAGAGTATTCATTTCAATGCACTAAAAATGAGACAACTAATTATTTCACAAGAATTTTCTTTTCATTCGAACACTCAGATGCTTCTAAAACAAACTTTTTCAAAAGAGATTTTTATTTTTTGTAAAACATTTAAAGCTATAACTAAAGAAAATCTTGATAAAACTATGAATAAAGCAAACTTAATATCTACAAACTATGAAAACCTATTTGAAGTAAAAGCTCACAAGATGTCTTTTTGAGGATGTTTTACTTGGTTATAAGCAAACCAAGGACCAATTTGTCCAGAATCACAAATAAGTCAAGAACAACCAATTTTGTTTTCCTTTTGAAAATGAAAATCCAAACTTTCAATCACAAGCTTTCGAAGTTTTGTAAAGAGAAAACTCAAAGTGGATTTCTCAACAAGGGGAGGTTTCATAAATGGTCAGACTCTCAAGAAGACTGGTAGACACTAAGGTGATCTGAAGTCCCTACAGCCTCTAAGCTCAGAGCCACTACACAACCAAATCGAAAAACAAACCCAACAAGCAAAACTTCTAGGAATTTCACCTAAAACCCTAATGCTAATGAAATTAAACCAAGGAAAGATTTCAACCAGTCACATGCAAGTATGGGAAGAGGATAACCACTAGAAAAACAAAATAAAACTAACTGAAAGAGCAAAAGTCAAAATTTTCAAAAATTTAGCAGGGTACGTAAGTGCAGAGCTTACCCAGGTGCGGGTACACTCTGTGCACAAAGTAAAAGTGCATACTAGTACGCACTGTGATACACGTGCAGACTGCAGACTTCGACCAAAGTAATGAAAAATAAAAAACAAAGCTAAATCCACTAAGTCTACCCAAATCCACTCACAACAAGCCAAAAACAGAAACAAAAACGCAAGTTTCTCAAGTCAAAGAAAAACGAGGAAAACAATCAAGTCCCCAGCGGAGTCGCCATTTTGTCACGCGGGATGAGTCGATCTTGCGGACAAGATAGACCTTCCTAGAATCTAATGAAGACCTAATGACAAACAAACCAACCAGACACTATCTTTCTCTAAATTCACTTTATAAATAATGGCAAACAAATGTGTATAAGGGCCTACCTCATGTCCAACGCAAGTTCAGAGATTCCTTCGCTCCTTGATCCAAGTAAGTTCCTTCGTCACAAACCTGCAAGCACAAACAAGGCAAACAATTAAATAGCATCTGAATATCCAATATTATAAAACATATTTAACATGAAAGTCAAGGAGTCCATGAAACAAATAGCATAAGATACTTGTTGAGAAAATGAGCTTGATTGTATTAATTCAAAGGAAAAGAACCTTACAACCTTTGCCTTGACGCTGTACAAGCTCCTTCCAGGGTCCAACAAGAAGTCTCGTCTACTTTGACAAGTTTCACTCACTCCCTAATGGGGCCAAAAAGGTATGTGATCTCTCCTCTTAAGCTCAAATAGGAAGTCTTGATTTCACTAGCATTTACCCTCAAAGTTCAGCTTCTAACCTCTCTGGCCACTGACCCAATGCCTCAATTTATAGTGCAATGGAGATCAGTTACCAGCTCCTTCTTTAAAGGGATAGAGTCCTCCTTCAAAGGGATAGCTCCTCTCAACAAGGGATTATTTCCTCCTCTCATGGGATGCATGAACCACTTGGAGCGAACAATCCACGTAACAAATGCTTCTAGAAAACTCTAGAATTAACCCAAGATGAGTTTGTTAAGATAAAGATTGCGCCTTTTGACTTTTACAGGGGTACGCACCCTCCCCTTTACATAAAAAACGTATAAGTACGCAGATATCCTGAACAGAAGGTGCGGGCCCAAAGGAAAAAGTGAGAGAAAGTGCGGAACTAGAGTTACATTGCTTTTTTGATGTCTTTCTCTCATTTCTAAAGCTTGTTTTGAATAGTTGAGGTTTGAGACTTGCTTAGGAAGCTGGTATAGGTGGCGATAGACCCATACCGACTGCAAATAATCAAGATGACGATATTTTTGTGTAACAGATATGATACCACATAAGATATGATTTTAGAATACAAAGAGATGTTACCTTCTGTGAAGGAACTATGTACCAATAATTGATCTAGCTTAATGTGTCAAGGATTGAGACATCTATTGGTCCATGTAAGTTTCCCTTTTTCAACCAAGACATTCACTAAATGAAGCAATGAAATGGGGTTATCCATTCTCTATATGATGAAGCATGGTGTTAAATTCTCTTTCTACAATGTAATTTGAACCAAAATCTTAATCTCTTAACTCCATTACAAAGTTCCAACATTCTACTTTCTCATGATAAATAAGAGGCACATAAATATTAACTACATTACAATACTGTTAAATGAGATATGAGTGAGACTTGTCACTAACCAATGATGAAAACACCTAACTTGATTTAAATTTAAAAGATAAGCATTCCAAAGGGTAAAAATTCCTATAGATAAACCCCTAGAAATTGTTTCCCAACCACAATTGAGATGCCAAATGTTATTGTATTTTTGTAAAACTTCACAGTCTTTCAATTTGGTCGCCTAAAGTAGGAGGAGATGGGCCTTTTACTCTTTGATCGAATCCCTAATTGATGCAAGCTTTCTAGGATTACATAATTCCCTTGAATTCTAAGAGATCATTTTCATCATTTGCCTAAAATTTTAATATTTCCTCTTGAGGGAGTAATCACACCATTTTGGTTCCTTACATTTCATGTTCCTTTACTATACATTCCATATATCTTGTGATATTTACTTATTAGTTCTTCCCGTTGAGTTATCTTGTTCTTATCATCAAGACTAATGCCAATCAATGAAGATCACAACAAAAGAGGACACAATATGTAGGCACTTAGTCAAGGGAAAACCCCTAATAAGGGGAAAACCTAGTCAAACTCTTCCACTAGTAGATTCAGATCAATTTGAGACAACCAAGACCCTAGACCAAGATAATAGACCTCATTTACTCCACAAAGTCAACCTTCTATAAGTAATTCAAACTGATAAGCATCAAGATAAGATTTTGAATTTATTTATTCATCTTTCCTGCAATTTTCGGTTTTCAACCCTTTAATACTCTAAAAAAATTGCACCTTTGGTAGAGGATTACTAGCTTCAGTCCTTCACTTGGCTTGCTTCTCTTCTAGAAATGGGGTAGGATTTTCTTTAATTTTTCTTCTTTCTTCTGCACTATAAATCAAATGTCTTGTTACCCTTAAATAAGCTGAATTCACATGTGTATTTATAGTGGTTCAAATATTCAACATAAGGTAGATTTGTCAAGTTGTTTGAGGTTAAAATAAAGGATTAGGAAATTGAATTGGTGGAGGAGGATAAAATAATCTTATTTCTTGACATAAATATCCAAAGAAGGATCTATCATATAATAATAATGATAATGAATCAATATATAATCCTTGAAGCCTACAATGGAGGCTTTCACCTGTTGACTAATGACCAAAGCATGAAACCCATGCATTATTAAGTCAAATTTCTTTAACAATAAAAATTTATTTTTCTTTCTTTTCACAAATACAATTATGAATGATGACACTAGTTACATTATTCTACACCATGAACCTCTTCCTCCCCAGTACTTTATTCGTGTTGTATTAGATAAGCGGTTGGGGTCATGCACAATATTTACAGTTTAATTTAGACATATTATTTTTCCAGAGAAATACCCACCTCCAACTAAGTTTCTAGACTTACATCCACTTCCTGTGTCTGCATTAATAAATCATTCATATGAAGCATTATATCAACAGTTTGGACACTTCAATCCTATTCAAACTTAGGTATTTGTAGTGCTTTATAACTCAGATGATAATGCTTTAGTTGCAGCACCTACTGGTAGTGGTAAGACTATTTTTGCTGAGTTTTCTTTACTATGATTGAATAAAAAGGTTGAGACAGTGTATTTCAATGTGCCTATATTGCTCCTATAGAATCTCTTTCCAAAGAGAGATATCAGGTTTGGTAGCATAAATTTTGAATAGAGACAAAACATACCCAAAACTACCTCCTATGCTTGACAGAGAATCCTCTACACTGTGGCTACTTTAGATACTCTCCACTTATTATGAATTTCACTTGGGTTGGTGAGAATGAGGCTTCCCCTCACTCCAATTTATATACTACTAAAGAGATTCATCTAATATGTTGTTGTGGGCTTGACAACTCATAAAATTAGACAAGCTGACTTGACCAAATCAAGTGAAAACCAAATAAACATATAGAAAAATGAAAATATCATCATAGACAACTTGTATTTGATGAATTTCATTGCCTCTAGTTCCTCTCGAAGTCCTCTAACACTACCATGTGTTAAATCATTGAAATGGTTTATTGTTCCACACCCACCTGCTTGGGTGAAAATCCCAAGGGCTTGGGGTTCTTAGCTCGAAAGTCACTTTTTTGTGCTAATTCCTCCAAAACCCTATAGCCTAGGGTTTGGAGTACCTCCTAAGCTATAAATCGCAATAACCTAGACATCCAAAAAAAATTCCTTTTATTCCACTGAAGCTAGTTATATTCTTCAACATATCAAAGTATGTGTGTAATTTTTTTTAATGGAAGATTAAATGCTATCAAATTATGTTAAGTTCCTAAGTTATCAAGTGAGTTCATTGGTTAGGATGAATAGGTTCTCAAGTTCTCAAGGTCTTAAATATTACTCGAATATTTTAAACACAAAGAACTTCCTTATAACTCACTTGTACTAACATAATGTTCTTGTGGTTTCATCAAGACATTTCTCAACATCCCTTATGGCACTCTCTAACAATTTCTCCCATTTAATGGAGTATTATAGGATGCTTAAACAAATAAGTATTTGTTAGATATATGTTCGTTAAGTGACAAAATTTCAGGTAGGATAGAAGAAATTGGCTTGAGAGGACACATCTGTGGAGTTTTAGGATGCAAGGTAGACTGAGAAGCTGAGAGACAACACCGCACAGTTTTAGGATGCAAGGTAGACTTAGCAGCTGAGAGACAAAACTACACAGTTTTAGGATGCAAGGTAGACTCAGCAGCTGAGGGTCAAAACTGCACAGTTTTAGGATGTGAGGTAGACTCAATAGCTGAGAGATAAAACTGCATAGTTTTAGGATGCAAGGCATTGCTGTAGGATGAGGCCCTGGGAAGATAGAGTCTGTAAAGTTTTAGGATGCAAGGCAAACTGGGAATATGAAATTCCTGAGGGACAAAACTGCACAGTTTCTGGAGATAGTCTACTCTGACTAAGGGAAAGACACCAGAGGAAACCATTGACAATTTTGAATGCTAAGGGAGGTTGGGCTTTTTGTGTAATGTGCAATTCGAGCATGTAGGGAAAAGCTTGATGGTTACATATGCAAAGTACGCAATTCAAGAAAGCTCGATGACACTAGGTTTCTAAGGAAACCCCAAAGTTTGGCTAAGTGTGGGATCAATGGAACTGATGTGAAAAATGATATAAATTGACAATGATCACACACTTGAACACTTAGAGATACAACTTAGACTATTTAGAACATATAACACATACTTCGCTTAATGCAACAACCTTTGTGGAAACTTACAACAAATGCAGCTCCGATGATATCCTTTGGGAGGATAAAGGTGAGACTTGTGTAAGAGTGTTTGAACTAAGTGTGACACATGTCTATGTGGTGAGGACAACCCATTGTCACAAATATTTCCCCTTGAATTAAAACAAACTTCCCTTTGCATTATAGGCGATAATCCCCATGCCTAAATATGACACATACTATATAAGATAATAGTATGAACAACTCTTAAGATCGAAGAGGGAAGCTTGAGATCATCATATTACCAAATAAGTGACTAAGGAATGACCAATCATAGGATCTATAGTAGGCTCTGAAATATAAGTATAGGGTAAAATTTTGGAGGGTGTTGCAACTGGTACAACACTTGGTGACACACTGGTTGAGTGCGAGCTTCTTAGTCTTGGTTCGTTTTAGTGCAGGGCTTTGGTCCTTCAGGGAGCATTGGTTCATCATACATATTACTTTCTCTTCTCCACTTATCCCATGTGTAGACATGGCCCCCTTTGTACCTTCTAAGTTGAACACAACATAAGATTCAATGAAATCACAGTCTTTCGAATTGGGAAGGGCAATTTAACTCACGAGCTTAAAATTTTCAGAGTATAGTTTTTTATCTCTCATGTTGCTCCACTACCAGCAAACCTAGATAGTACCCCGATGGAGTCATGCAGGAACACAAACATTTCTCCACTATCAGTGAGTCTAGAGAGTACCCTGGTGGAGTTTCTTCACCTCTCTGCATGGGATGCCATTCTCTTCTTTTGCCTTTGTTATTTGTTTTTTTAAAAGGAATTGTGCATATGCACTTTTTTTTTTGGGTGAAATAGGGAACCTGACTTATTGAGAGCAGGAGAGGTTGTTCCTTCAGAGAAGCATATAAATACCTTTGATTTCGGTTTTCTCATTTAGATTTTTCCCATTTTCCATTTATACTAGCTCGATAAGCTTGAAAACATGAAAGAAAAGACTGAGTATAGGCATGAGGTTCCTAGACTCAACATAGGTTCATAGTTGGACCAAAAATATCCTTACAGATGGATTGTATTTTCTGTCAAGACTTCATCAACCAAAATTTACAACCAAGCACAAAGAAGATAGACTTGATACTAGCTAAGGGTTGCAGTGCCATAAGACTCTTCGAACTTGAGCCACATATACATTTAGAAGCCAGGATGAAGTAAGGCACAAAACTTATTCACGTAATGGAAACAAAAATAAAACTCAACAAGGAAGGGAAAAAACAAAAAGAATGAAGACATAGAACTAGGAAACAAAATAAAAAGGAAAGAGAACAAAATGAACAAAGAAAATAGGATGTAAAACAAAAATAAGAAAAACAGGACGAACTATAGGGAACAAGTGCAAGATGAGTGCAAGGAATGGAAAAATAAGATGCAGCTAATCCTAATCCTAACCTAATAGCTACATGGTTGGGTTTATGTGTATTTAAATTTCTAGTGAATCCACCATAGTCATTCCTGACCTACATCCACAAAGATATAAACGATTAAAATAGATAAAAAGGGATGTTCAACATAAGATATAAAAACTTGAAAAACTTGCACAAGAAAAGGAAGGTATTGCATGTGGGAAGCGAGATGTGTCACAACCACTACTTTCACCAAATCCACATGCTTACCTTTTCAATGAATACTATTTTTTAACAAGCCTCAGAAGCCTCTTGCGAATGTTCCCCATCTACACCGAGCTTCTTAGAAAGTGTGAGGAAGGATTGAAACTTTGTTCCTATAACAAAGCTCTCCATGTAATATTGTTCCAGCCATTCAATGACTGGATTGTAAAATTCATGATGGCTATCTAGAAAGCGTCGTGACCTTTGAAAGGATGAATTTTGGATTCGAGAAACAGGATCATGATGGGAATCTTGTATGGGAAAATGGATCTCATCATTCTCAGTATCCATGCCAAGACAATGATGACCTACCATAACCATCAGCAAAGGCTAAAGTGCCTCAACTACTTGATGGAAATATGAAGATAGAGATGCTTACTAGTGAAGATCAAAGAGCACAAAGCAACTGTGATTAGATGTGACAATGGAAAAATGATAAACTAAATGACAATCACCCAAGATAGAGAATTGGTCATACGATTAGGTTGAAACATCAGATTCCTAGTTCACAATGAACAAACAAAAATCCATTTGAAAAATCTTGTGAATGCTCTAAGTAATCAAACCAAGATCCTTGCAAGGCAGACATGATGGACCACCTTCCTACAACTTGTGACCAAATGTACAAGCATCATAGTCATCACAAGAGTTTAAAAAGGATGCTAGCACCACAAATGCATGAAACCAATTGAGATATGGTGAATGGAGAAGAACTTGATTCATGTGACAACTTGTGCATTCATCATCACCCAAGGAGATTTTTGGTGTGATGAGAGGAAAATGTTGCAATACAATATTCACAAGAAGATCAAGGAGCTAACTATTGAGGGAGAAATTTGATAAGTATGGTTGCCGGCAAAGATAGTTTTTGAGATAATAAATTCAAAATTCCACAACCTCATGAGAGATGAGCATTCACAACCTGAGTTTGATGTGAGAGATGTACATGAAGACAATTGTGCTATAACAGATTCGTGAATTCGGTCATAAGTAAAATTTTAAAAATTTGATAGATCACACCCAAAATACCAAAGGTTTTTTTACATTGGAATTCACATCGAGTGGAACCATGCAAATATACGAATCGTGTGAGAGAAACCAAAAATAATTTAGCTCGTGGGGCTTACCAGAGTCGCGAGATCCTGACATAAGCATCAACGAGAGTTGATGTGCCTCGACACCCTAGCAAGTCCCAGGAATTTTGAGAATTGTAGAGTCACATTTTGAAGCTTGTACTAGATCATGCATGGTTTGAGGGTGTTCATTGTTGCTAATTTCAAAACTTCTCTCTAGATGGCAGCCATCTCTGTCATAGGTTTCACCATATTTTTCAACTTCAGCAACAATCAAATTACTCAATTGAAGAGGCTCTTTTGATAGTATATTCAAATATAAATGAATTGGTGAGATCTCATGAGAAAGCTCATTTGAAGAGTTGTCTTTATCCAAAAGGAGAGATGATGAGGGGTGGGAAGATTTCTCTGCAATTTGATTGTTTTCAACTTCATCAAGGACAATGTCATTTCCGTGTGTCGATCGAGGAGATAACTCACTAGATGAAGAAACAAAAGAGAATGGAGTATATCTACCACATATAGATGCACTGCAAATGGTAGGACACACGGGAAAGTGAGGTGAAGAGGAAGTTACGATAGGAACATATTCTTTGATTGAAGAAGATTCTAGATCCGAGTTAGAGTTTTCATGAGAAACTGGAAGACCATATGATATGCTTGGGCATTCTTCAAGGCATATGGAAGCATGGGAGTGATTATTGTTCAAGAATCGAGGTTGATCGAAAGGATTGATTGGACTAGATTCTCCACTGAGATTAGCAAATTGAGAATCGTTCAAGAATGGAAAATCATTGTTTTGATGTGGAAAAATTTGAAACAAGGAAGAAAAATTGATAGAGTCCTCACCTTCCCGCTCCTCTATTTATTTCAATTTGAGCCAATAGCTTGAGAATAAAGAGGTTGTGAAAAACTGGCTGGTGAAGTAGATTAATGAAGTGAGTCATGGTATAATGAGTCATGATGTGGAGAAGGTAGAGGAGAACATAAATCTAGATCCGTATAGAGATCAGAGTTGTGAATGGTGACATCCTCTTATAGAATGGAGGAGTGAGTATTTGTTGTATGCTTTGCGAGCCATTATGGAATTTGCTCCATTGAATCAGGAGACAGTTGAGAAGATGGGTTGAGGACTTGATTCACATATTTCTTAGCTTCATGATAACTACAAGGGGGTACCCACATCGGGACCAGAAAAAGAGGAGGATAAGGAAAAAGCTAGGTGGTGGGCTCCTCCTCTACAATTTGAGGTGCCTCATGATCCACAAGAGTTGGGGAGGAAGATAAATCATGAGGTTCACTCTATTGGGAGACATGAACCAAGCATCTAAACTCTTGTCTCAAGAAATTTGAGTTAAAAATTTTGGTAGGAATATTACAACAGATCTGAAGGAAACTCTTAGAAAAGTCCTCAACTGATTCATCAGGCTTCATTCTTGAATGAAAGATTTTTTCACTGACATCCTAGTGGCTATACTTATCGAAACCTTTAACCATCATCTTGGCAAGTTGGTTGAATGAACTGATAGAAGGAATGGGTAATGTATGACACCAATGTTTAACATGACATTCGAATGTGAGGGTGAGTAATATAGCCCAAAGATATTCAAACTTTATTTGTTGATGACTACAAAGAGTTATAACTTGAAGTAGATGTACATGAAAAAGTGATTCACTTTCACCATTGAACTTCAACTCAGACAGGTCATGAATAGCTTTCGCTTGGATGGTACAATTAATATTTTTAGAAAAATATCCTAGGATTATGATTTCAGGAAGAGCTATTATAAATAAGAGATTCAAACCAGACTCTACAAGCACAACCTATCATCTGGCCCTCCTTCTAGCATCATTTTGTTGATGGTGTTGGAAATTCGTCAACCAAGGGATCTCCCCAATATGAAGTCCCAACTACAACTCACACCTTTTGGTGTAGGAGTCCCATCTGGTATAAAGGCTCAGTTTCCATATACTCAGAGATTTTCCTTAGCTCTAGCTATCACCACATGACAGTGTTACGTTGGTATCTTCAAACAACAAGGTACATGTGCTTGGTGAGTGTGTAATGTAACTATGTCAAGGTTCTCTTGCTCCAAAGGGTGAGAAAAGTGAGCCTCTAAGTGAGAGGTAATAGTACCACCTAGGAAGAGACACATGTGAAGTAGGAAGATCTGTACAACACGTAGTGGAATAGTCCATAGAGGATGCGGCAGTTGTTAAAACCAAAGTAAAAGGGAAGACCTATCCACCATCTAGCGAAGTAGTCCACAATGGATGTGATAGTGGTTATAACCAGTAAGCAAGGAAGGTCTATCTAGTATCCCACTGAGTCATCCACAAAGATGAGATAACAATGATAACCAATACAACACATTCCTGACAAGGTAAGCACTAAAAAAACCAAAATAATTCAACTACCTTAGTACATATGAAACAAACATGAATTCCAAATGCTGAAAGAATACTCTTGAAAACATCTATAAGACATGCATGAAAATGTTCTGGCCTAAATAGGCTTCTGAACTAAGAAAAAATTCCAAGACACATATGTACATCATACATCACTAGCTGCAATAGTGGGACATTAGAGCCACTCTTCCCTCCTCAAATAAATGACTGAAAACTATCTATGCTTCGTGGGAGGAGCCAAGGTGAAAATTCCTTGCTCATACAATGGGAGGGGTATATATAGGAAAGGGTAATGCTTGACCCTTGTGACTCTTGGACTAACCTCATGACAGTTCAACTTCCTATGAATTTTCAGCTGACATGGCTCTTCATCTTCATGGTGTGTTCATTGGATTTTCACTTTACATTACATTCGGTTATAAAAGATATGGCTAATGGTAATGATGTAGTCTTGAAAACTCATGACACAACTTGACATGACACTGATGATATGGATTGGTTGGCTATGGTGGCAATGTCAAGTTGTTGTTGCTACTGAGTGACGGATTTGTTCTTGGATGTGTTTTGTCTTCTCCTCTACTTGGCTTGATGCTGCATGATCTTCAATGATCTTGGTATTGTAAGATGGTTACATGCATGTGTTCCTTTTGCTTACTCTATTATGAGATTCTTTCGTCCATTCAGCTGCAAGAGAGTCTTCTAGTATGTTCACTCCTTCATCTAGTTCATCATCTCACCATGATATATCAATGTACATGTTCCTACAATTCACTCATGACTGGACAACATCAAATCCAAAAAGCTCCTAGCCTAAGATGATGAATTCGTTTCCATCGATCGGGCCCAAGACAAATTCTAGGCTAGGAAGAGGTCTTAGTAATTGGGCATTGCATAGTTTCAGGTGACATTAAGGGAGATTGGTCACTGAGACTACATAGTGCATAGCTCAAGATTGGTTGAGAAACTTCAAGGCACAATCTTCACTATTGGGGAAAACTTCACAGTGGCCACTAGGAGTCAGGCTTGCGTAATTGATATCACTAATGGCGACTGCAAGGTGGGACCTTGGGAGGAACCTATGAACAGTTTTGGTAGAAAAAGTAGGCTTAGATATTTGTACATTGTGGAGTTCCAATAGGCAGGGAGGAGGCTTGATGAGTGATCTTGCAAAGTGCGCAGTTGAGGTCAGGCTTCGAGGATGTTTCTGCGCAATTATGGGAAGGAAGGAAGGATGCTTACCTCTAGAATTACACACTGAAACTATCCTAGAGGAAAATATCTATGAACTGTGTAGTTCTAGGAAACAAAGCAACATGACTAAGGGCCGAGACTTCACAGTGCAGCTCAATCAGGCTTTGGTGTGTAGGGGTTGTATGGTTGGAAGGATTTTTAGAAAAATGGCTAAGTGTGGGAGGCAAGTGAGCTTGTGAGAACTCAACATTGTGATCAATCATTTAGCATGATTCGACAACATGACAACATAGACCACTAGGACAAAAAGACACAACATTTCCCTCTATGAGACTATCTAGAGTTAAAAGCGACAAGTGTGACACTTAGGATATTTCTTTGGATGACAGTGACGACACTTGTGCGATAGTTCTTACAACTTTGTTTATGAGTGTGATAGGCATTTACATGGATATGAAAACTTCAAGGTCACCAGAATGGTTTGCAAACATGACATAACAACCAAACATGTCAAAAGACGATAATTGATCCAACAAGTGAAAGGGGCAAAGACACGTTGAGGAAACACATGAAATGACTTTCAGTGCTTGCAACCATGCATATTAGTGAATACAGAATGATATGAGAATGATAACCAATCATTCAAGCTACATAAGAGGTGTATTTCAAAATATGTTCTATGTTTTCCATACCTACCCTCCAAAGGGTTATGCATCAGTTGGAGTCTTCATGCAGTCCCGATCTTCTCTCATACCTTGGGTTCCTTGGTCTGCTAATCTTTCTCCTGTTCTCCTTGAGAGTCATCTAGCATGTCATCCTTCTTCATGTCCACTGAGAGACGAAATTATGTAGTTTCAACACATAGTGAGTACTACGGGATGAGGCCCTAGGAGGACACAACTGCATAATTTAAGGATGGAAGGTAAACTGGGTAGCTGAGGGAAAAAGTTGTGCAGTTTTAGGATGCAAGGCACTACTGCGGGATAAGGACCTATGAGTACACATATGCACAGTTTCAGGATGCAAGGCAGAATGATTAGCTAAAAGACAAAACTATAAAATTTTAGGATCCGAGGCATTGTTACGGGATGAGATCTTGGGAGGACACATCTACGAAATTTCAAGGTGAAAGGTGAACTGGGAAGCTAAAATTTATGAGGGACAAAACTATGCAGTTTTTGGATAAGTCGGTTCCAGATGAGGGAAGGACACTGGAGGAAACTGTTGCACAATTTTGAATGTTATGGGAGGTTGGCATTTCTGTGCATTGTGCAGTTCGAGTAGGCAAGGGAAAATATTGAGGGTTACATATGCGGAGTGTGTAGTTTAGGAAAGCTAGATGAGGCTAGGTTGCTAGGGAAACTTCAGAGTTTGGCTAAGTGTGGGGTCCATGGAACTGATGCGAATAGTGATAGAAATTGACTACAATCACATGCTTGAACACTTTTGATACAACATAGACCATCCAGAACATATAGCACATACTTCGATTAATGCAACAACCTTTGTGTAAAATTACAACAAGTGCAACTTCAATGATAGAGTTGTGGAGGATAAAGGTTACACTTGTGTAAGAGTGTGTGGAATGAGTGTGAAACATTTCTATTTGGTGAGGACAACCCATTCTCACAAATATTCCCCTTGAAGCAAAACAAACTTCCTTTTCCATAACAAGCAATAATCCCCATGCCCAAATATGACACAACTATATAAAGATAAAAGCATGAATGACTCTTAAGATCAAAGAGGGAAGCTTGAGATCATCATCTTACCAAATAAGTGACTAAGGAACAATCCATCACAGTATCAATAGTAGGCTTCGAAATTTGAGTATAGGCCAAAATTTTGGAGGGCATTGCAACTGCTACAACACAACCATTCCAACAATGTCAACTAGTCTATATTGAGACTAATCTTGATGCCTCATGGGATGATGTATCAACTTGTCTCAACTTTATCCCAATACTCATTGAATTTCATAATATTTATATGAGGTTCTATTCAAATTCTAGAAATTTATAAGACTTGTAGCCTTCTATTGTTTCCACAACTCTCTAGCTTCAAGTGGTACACTAAGTCTAGGTTAATTAGTATACGTTTAATGAAGTTACTTTATTGTTGTGAATCCATATTCATAAGATCTTGCAAATATTTCTTCATAGATATGGGTTCCTATAGTTTATTCATATTCTCTATTTTCTTAGCTTGATCAATATTAGAATTCTCATGCTCATAACACACACACACATAAACATATGCCAATATTTATCCAATATTAATCACCAACATTTATTCATCAAACAGAACTCTTGACTTCTATACTCCTATTTAGACTTTGTATTTTATATATATATATATGTGTGTGTGTGTGTAAGACCGCTTTGTCCTATTCAAGTATGATCATTGTAGTTTCAGACTAGGACTGATCTTTTAACAAAGTGTTTTCATACCTAATTCAAATTCCCCATCCAGAAAGTAAATTTTAGTCTTTAATCTTGATTGGTATATGTTTTTGGATCTTTGAAATGGTACAACTATTCATATGCATAGTTTCAAAAACAATGCTCATGCATGAGACCTAATCTATTGAAGGGTGAATATGCAATTATTAATTTTAAAATTTTATTAAATTTCTCATTTTAAGCATCTAAAAACTTCATCGACTAGACTCTTCCCTAAATATTTTGTACAAACCCCTCTTATTTGTTCTCCTAAACCCCTAAGTTTTTTATGTCTATGATGAATGAATGAATGCATATTATATGTTAATGAATAATTTATATATGTTTCTTTATGTACATGACATTGTTTCATATTATGTAAACATATTTTTTATGATAAAATTTATTGAGATGAAATATTTTGTGGATTCACGAATGAATGAATGAATGCTTTATATTTGTTTTTTTATGTATCTTAATGTCTTTCTTTCAACTGTTCCCTATATAGTAGATAGATTGTGTACTGAGAAATTGAGAGTGATGTCGGGGGAGGGGCATGAGAGCTTCCACCTTCATGTGGTTGGCACTATTTAGTAGAGAATAAATTATAATTTGGACAATATTGGAGAAAAATACCCTCAATCGAACAAAGCAACAACAAATTCAATGTTGACTTTGCTACTAGTTTGTCGAGTGGAGGAGGTTTTCTCGACCAAGATTAAACTACTCCAATAGTTTATTCTCGAAAAGAAGAGGAGCTCATTTAGGTATTCATATTGTTGATATTAGAATATCCATATTAGGATGATTTTGTTTCATATCATCCATATTAGAATCTCCATATTTCCTTTTTTATCCTCTTCTTGGAAAATACAACATTAATCCATTGTAGCATCTCCACAATACATTAGTGATTCATGTTTAAAAACAACATGACAGACATTATCAAGACCTAGAACTAATCTTCAAAACTTTAAATAAAGAAACAATTACCACAATATCAAAATGGAAAAGTACAATTTTGTAGATACTTCTCAAACAAAAGGTCAATATTGATCAAGACAACCAACATTTCCTCCCATCTTCACTAGTAGTGTTTGGGGCATCTATGAATCCCAAACATACTGTTGCATCGATACCATACATGCTACTGGTGAATATGGTAGGCAATATTGGTTGTCTTGACCCATATCGATGCTCTGTATGAGTAGTATGTAGGAAATTACACTGTTATATTTTTATATTGTGGTAATTGTTTCCTTTTTTAAATTACAGTGTTGACTAGTGTATGAGGTAAATAAAATTAAAATGTTATTTTTATTAATGAATAATAATGAAAAGTATCAATTTAACAGTTTTTTGTTACAGTTGATGATCCACCCCTCTTTCAATAGCCTCGACAATGTCATGAGTAAATGACTAGGCCATCAAAAATAAAGAAAAAGAAAAAGAAAAGAAATGATTGTAATAGTTATATCATTAGAAACATGACGTACAATATTCTGAAATCATATTTTTGATGCTAAATTTTTTTTGATATGAAGTATTTTGTGTTTATTATTAATCAATGAATTAATGAATGTTATATGTTAATGAATAATTGATATATGTCTCTTAATGTGCATGACGTTGTTTCATATTATTTAAACATAATTTTTATGATGAAGTTTATTCAGATGAAATATTTTGTGGATTTATGAATTAATGAATGTTTGCTATTTTTTTTTTTATGTATCTTAATGTCTTGCTTTCAACTGTTTCCTATATAATAGATAGATTGTGTATTGGGGAATTGAGAATGATGTGGGGTGGGTGGGGGTGGGGGGGTGAGAGCTTCCACCATAATGTGGTTGGCCCTGTTTAGTAGAGAATAAATTAGGATTTGGATAATATTAGAGAAAAATACCCTCAATCCAATAGAGAAATAAGAAAGTCAATGTTAACTTTGTTGCTGCTTCATCGAGTGGAGGGAGGTTTGTTTGACCACGATTAAAATACTATAAAAATTTATTCTCGAAATGAAGAGGAGCTCATTTAGGAATTCATATTGTCTATATTATAATCTCCATATTAAAATGATTTTGTTTAATATTTTCCATATTAGAATCTTCATATTTCCTTTGTTGTCCTCTTCTTGGAAAATAAAACATTCATCCATTGTAGCATATCCACAATCCATTAGTGATTCATGTTTAAAAAAAATGACAGACGTTCACAAAACCTAGAACTTATCTTCAAAATTAAAAAAAACAAACAATTACCACAATATCAAATCAAAAAGTGCAATTCTACAGATACTTCTCAAACAAGGCATCAACATTGATCAAGACAAACAATATTGTCTCCAATATTCACCAGTAATGTTTAGGGAATCTATGAATTCCAAACATACTCTTGCATAGATGCCATACACACTACAGGTGAATATGGGAGGAAATATTGGTTGTCTTGACTAGTATCGACGCTCTATATGAGAAGTATCTAGAAAAATACACTTTTATGTTTTTATATTATGGTAATTGTTTCCTTTTTTAAATTACAGTGTTTACTAGTGCATGAGATAAAGAAAACTCTAATGCTATTTTTATTAATGAATAATAACAAAAATTGCCAATTTAACATTTCTTTTCTGTTACAATTGATGATCCACCCCTCTTACAACAGACTCGATAATGTCATGATTACACGACAAATCCATCAAAAATAAACAAAAACAAAAATAAATGATTGTAATAGTTATATCATTAGAAAATTTAGGTAAAATATTATGAAAACATATTTTTAATGATAATTTTTTTTGAGATGAAGTATTTTGTTTCTATGATTAAGGAATGACTGTTATATGTTAATGAACAATTTCTATATGTCTCATTATGTACATGACATTGTTTCATATTATGTAAACATATTTTTTATGATAAAATTTATTGAGATGAAAATTTTTGTAGATTTAGGAATGAATGAATGAATGTTTTCTATTTGTTTTTTTTTATGTATCTTAATGTCTTGCTTTCCACTGTTTCCTATATAGTAGATAGATTGGGTAATGGGGAATTAAGAGAAATGTGGGGGGGTCGAGGGAGGGGCATGGAAGATTCCACGTTCATGTGGTTGGCCCTGTTCAGTAGAGAATAAGTTACGATTTGGATACTCTTGGAGCAAAACACCCTGAATCCAACAGAGAAACAACAAATTCAATGTTGATTATGTTGCTTCTTTGTCGAGTGGAGGGAGGATTGCTCGACCATGATTGAACTACACTAACAATTTATTCTTGAAACCAAGAGGAACTAATTTAGGTATTCATATTGTCTATATTAGAATCTCCATATTAGAATGATTTTTCTCATATTATCCATATTAGAATCTCCATGTTTCCTTTGTTTTCCTCTTCTTAGAAAATACAATGTTCATCCATTGTTGCATCTCCACAATCCATTAGCTATTCATGTTTAAAACCAAAATGAAAAACGTTAAAAAAGCCTAGAGATGATCTTCAAAACTTTAAAAAAGGAATCAATTACCACAATATCAAAATGGAAAAGTATAATTTTGCAGATAATTCTCAAACAAAGCATCAATATTGATAAAGACAACCAATATTGCCTCCCTTCTTCATGAGTAGCATTTGGGGAATATATGAATTCTAAACATACTCCTGCATAGATTCCATACACGCTACTGGTGAATATTGGAGACAATATTGGTTGTCTTGACCAGTTTCGACGCTTTGTATGACAAGTATCTAGAAGATTATAGTTTTGTGTTTTGATATTATGGTAATTGTTTCCTTTTTAAAGTACAGTGTTGAGTAGTGCACAAGGTAAAGAAAAATCTAATGCTATTTTTATTAATGAAACAAAAAATATGAATTTAACATTTCTTCTTTGTTACAGTTGATGATCCAACCCTTTTGCAGTAGCCTCGACAATGTCATGGGTACACAACCAGGCCATCAAAAATAAAGAAAAAGAAAAAGAAATGATTGTAATAGTTATATGATCAAAAACATCGGGTACAATATTATGAAAACATATTTTGGATGATAATTTTTTTTGAGATGAAGTGTTTTGTGTCTATGATTAATGAATGAATGTTATATGTTAATTAATAATTGATATATGTCTTCTTATGCACATGACATTATTTCATATTATGTAAACATAATTTTTATGATAAAATTTATTCAAATGAAATATTGTGTGGATTCACGAATGAATGAATGCATGAATGAATGATTTCTATTTATTTATTTGTGTATCTTAATGTCTTGCTTTAAACTATTTCCTTTATAGTAGATAGATTGGGTACTAGGGAATTGAGAGTGATATGAGGGGGAGAAGGGGCCATAAGATCTTCCACCTTCACATGCTTGGTCATGTTCAGTAGAAAATAAATTAGGATATGGACAATATTGAAGTAAAACGCCCTCATTCCAACAAAGAAACAACAAATTCAATGTTTAAGTGGAGTAACTATGTGAAGATAAGAGCTCAAAATAATAAGGGTTTTAGGTGAGACAACAAAAATTGTTTGATATTTGTCTTGTATGTCCCTACCGAGTGGGAGTTACATAAGGTTTTATAATAAATAACAAACTTTTCCAAGAGAAAAGTTCATGTAGTATTTGTCCTTCTTTGAAAATTGTGTTTTTATTTGAGTGAAAGACCATAAACAATCATTTTTCATGTACGACAGCAGGAGAAACTCTACTCTATTAATCAGGAATAAGGAACTGGTATGCTTATCCCTCTATTTTATTAATGATTTATCACATCTAATTTCTCCTCATTCCTTTGTTTTGTAGGTACTTACATTCGCATATCTTGATTTGAATGATTAACTATGGTTAGAGTCATATAGTCATGTGTTATATAATTATACAATAATGTTGCAATGTTGAGGGATATTATAGATGATTGAGGTCAAATATTATTTCAAGAGTAAAATCCCAGCTACAGATATAAGTGAATTCCCTACTCTTTTCAAACAATTGGATCAAAGAGATTCATTATAATATCCTATTCAATTGAGGGGAGTGTTCTATTGGAATGGTTAACAATAAATGAGTACATAACTTAACTATTGCATTGTATGTTTCCTAAAACAAATGTGGTAAATTATCCTTTCTGTATATGTAAACATTTATACACCCTCCTATAGAGCAATATGTAGAAATGTAGTGCAACCACAAAAATGAAATCTAGTAAAAGAACATGATTTGTGAGCCATCCAAAAACTTAGTGATAGATGACCAAACTAACTTATAATGTGGTTTTATGATATGAGGTGTATTGGTGTTAGCGTTGAAAATGACCCTGTAGTAACCAATTTGGTAGTGTCCATTACCTTGTAATATCAAAATTCAATAGGAGGGAGAGGAATTATAATTCAAAGAGACCCTGGATATGTACGTTTGTATTTTGTACAATGGTGGAAATAAATTATTGCATCACATTAGATCATTGGTTTAATTATCATGGAACCATGTGTGCACAGGACCCTACACCTACAAGGTAGAGTGGATGTCATTCCACTATAACTATCATTTTCATAAGCTAAGAACGAAAAAGGTTTTCCAATATAACATGTTAGTATCACATTTAACTCTTCCTTGTTATCTACTTCATAGATATCATCAATGTCATCTACATTACATACATCATATGAATTTGCTTCAGGAGCTGCGTTGAGAAAATCAAGAGCATCTCTTAAGTTAGATCTTTAAACTTGTTTTAATGGTTGGCTAAAGATGTTTGAATTTTTTTTAATGGTTGGATAAGTCCCCTTACTCATTCAAATTTTTGTGTGTGTGTATCTGTGCGCATATAAAATAAATGGAAACGGCCAAGTCAAAATAAAAAAAGAAGAAACAATGAAGCTAACTGATAGTGAGAGACGAGATTATCCATGGCCACTACCTTATACCCCTCTGCATATCCTTCCCAGGCCCAATTCAAAGTATGCATCTCAGATCCCCCTTGGTGTAGGTGTCACAAAATCCCTCCCAATTGGAAAATTTTCAACAAATTCTAGGGAATCAACTGATATACCATGAATAAACACCCATAATCCATTGAATTTTCACTGGTGACAAATCCCTACAATATCCCCCAAAACAACTAATCAATTGGGCCAAACTTAATATGATCCAATTCTTACACCTCAGGGATCGATCCTTACACTTTTGCTTATTTTTTGTATAATATCTTTGAGTTTATGCTTCAATTCTTCTGTACTCTCCACACAGAGAAAGACAGAGGCAATGAAGATGAGATGAAATAAGCTAGAGCCACAAGGGAGCCGAGAAAGAGAAAACAAAGTTGAGACAATATGGAAAAAAACCACAGAATGATGTCACTTATTATAGTATTCAAAATAGTATTGTGTATTACATATATTTTTTAAATGCATATCTTTGTTAAATATTCCAAGAACTAATCTTTTTTAGAAAAGCGAGACTCTGTCACATATTAGACAATAAAGGCTAGTCATCAAATATTCGATGAATTTTAGTTAGAGTACTCATCCAATACTCAATAATTGAATCAATAGACATATGAATTTGTAATTTAACACTCTCGTCGGATATAACTCCCATCTGTTGCATATTTGATGCTTCACTGTCAACTTGAAAGTGTTAGAGAAAGAACACTTCTACTACACAATTTACATATGCCTTCGATTACCCAAAGCCTAGGGGTGATTTTAGGGGCGAATGTTCACCCTTTGGCGAAATTAAGGGGTTTTAAATTTTTAGTGGGCGAATATTTTGTATCATAGTACATTTTTACAAATCACCTCAAATAGCCCACCTTATTTTAAGGGAGAGGGTAAAAAAGGTAAATTTAGCCCTTGAAATTAGGAGTTACAACCTTCGATTCGCCCATTTTCAAGAATAGGTTTTATTTAAGTGAATCCTATGGGCCAAAGGCCCAAATACCATATTTATAAAAGAGGTATGGTAAATTAATAAAAATATCAATAAATGAGAGGTATGGTAAATAAATAAAGCATAATTTATATTTACTACATAAGTCACCTTATATACCTGCAAGGGTGTAAACAAATAAAAATATAAGTAAAGTGGAGGTATGGTAAATAAATAAAACGTCTTTTTATACTTACTCAAAAGGTATGGTAAATAAATAAAAATATAAATAAACTAGAAGCATAGTAAATAAATAAAACCTATTTTTATATTTATTCCATAACCCTCGTTCTATTTATGAAGGCTCAAGAAAGAGGTTTTATTTAAGTGAATCCTATGGGCCAAATACCATATTTGTAAAAGAGGTATGGTAAATTAATAAAAATATAAATAAGCCAGAGGCATGGTAAACAAATAAACCATTTTTTTATATTTACTCCATAAGTCACCTTGTATTTATGAATGGTATGGTAAATTAATAAAAATATAAATAAACGAGAGGTATGGTAAACAAATAAAACATTTTTTTTAATATTAATACCATGCAAAAACATTATTAACCCTAATATTAGTATTAATAAAAATAAAAATGGCACATGGTATTGACCCATGGTATTCACCAAAATGGCACATGGTATTGACCCATGGTATTCACTTGGAATGTAGCCTATATGGCACATGGTATTGACCCATGGTATTCACTTGGTATTCACTTGGAATGTAGCCTATTTAAACCAGAATAGATCCATCTGGATCTACTAACCCCCGAGAGGTATCAAATATCGTGATATGCAAACTAGCATAGAGTGAAAAAATATTTGATCCGATGAAGAGTAAAAATGGATGTTGTAATTTAATGTATGTTAAACATTTTAGCTTGTTAAATAAAAAATAAAATAAAAATCAACTATTAATTTTATTATTTTTTATAAATTACTAATAGTAATTTTTAAGCTCCAGTTTATGATAACCCATGGTATTGATAATACCATGTTATTCATTTGAGCATAGACTATTTAAAGGGGAAATTCTATCATCTTAGATCCATCTTAATTCTGGGTCTACCAGTTTATGATAACCCATGTATTGATAATACTATGGTATTCATTTGAGCATAGACTATTTAAAGGGGAAATTCTATCATCTTAGATCCATCTTAATTCTGGGTCTACCAAGTGCTCAGAGGGATATATAGGTTGGTTTTTATGATAATGAAGATATTAAAAAGACATAAGAAATTATATTGTAAAAACATCTTAAGGTGAGTGGTTAAAGCATAGACATTGGACAAGTATATTTGTATACTTCTATTTTAAACTGAAACAAATCCAGGGCTAAAAGGAACGATTGATTGCACTAGTCATCCTTTTATAACTTTCCAACATATGTTGGAGTCAACAGATTTTAATTTGGGTAATTTTTCTAACTGCAAACAGGAACATACTTATGTATTGGCGGGGTGGTTAAGAGGTCCCTAGAAGTGATGAATTTGAATTTTTCTTGGTTTTATGTATAGTATTCTGTTTTTTCTCATGCTTTCTGTGAATGACACGGGTGAATTTTATCCTACACCCACTAGGTTATCAATATGTAATTTCTGTAATTTTGATTTCAAAAAATATTTTAAAGAAATGCAATGATTTCATTTGTGTATTCAATAAACACAATATTCTAATGGAATTCTACATTTGTGGTTTACCTATACAGATTCCATGGAGAAGTGTTAGTGGTGTGACATTAATTGTCCTCAAGCAGAGGCTTTAGTTTTACTCTTTTCTGGAAGCAAATACTTTCTTCCAACATTTTTGAGTTCCATGAAAAATTTGAAA
>APFE031094125.1:2162-47138 GCA_000404065.3 Pinus taeda | reverse complement strand
TTCATGTTATTTCTATATTAAAAATTTTAATTCATGTTATTACTATATTGTTTGTTTGTTTTATGTTTTATGTTTCACTGTTTTGTAACACTATTTTGTACCACTATTACACTAATCATTATTATTATTATTTAATTCATGTTATTACTATATTAATAATCTTAATTCTTGCTATTACTATATTGTTTGTTTGCTTTATGTTTTATGTTTTATGTTTTACTATTTTGTAACACTATTATAGTAATCATTATCATTATTTAAATCTTCCTATTACTATATTAATAATTTTAATTAATGCTATTACTATATTGTCTGTTTGTTTTATGTTGTACTATTATGTTTTACTATTTTGTAACACTATTATACTAGTCATTATCATTATTTAATTCATGTTATTTACTATATTGATAATTTTAATTCATATTGTTACTATATTATTTGTTTGTTTTATGTTTTCTGTTTTACTATATTTTAATACTATTTTGTAATATTATTATATTAATCGTTATCATTATTTTACTCATGTTATTACTATATTAATAATTTTCGTTCATGTTATTACTATATTGTTTGTTTGTTTTATGTTCTATGTTTTACTATTTTTTAACACTACTATAGTAATCATTATCATTATTTAATTAACATTATTACTGTATTAATAATCTTAATTCATGTTATTACTATATTGTTTGTTTGTTTTATGTTCTATGTTTTACTATTTTTTAACACTATTATACTAATCATTATCATTATTTAGTTCACATTATTACTATATTAATAATTTTAATTCAGGTTAATACTATATAGTTTGTTTGTTTTTTTTATGTTTTACTATTTTGTAACACTATTACACTAATCATTATGATGCGACTAGCCCAACACTTAATACACTCGTCATAAAGGGAATGATTTATAATGTTTGTTTGGTTGATTTAATCATACGGAATGGCAACACGTGAATGAAATGAAATACATATATTCTAGATTTCGGTTGTTGTGCATTCAATGAGGTGTTAATGAAAAGGTACTCGCCTTGATGTTTGCATCTCCCGCTCAGTTCTTTGTTTGTTCCCTTGTTCAGCGGTCTTCTCAGTATTTTATTGTTTCCCCGTCGAGGGTTTCCTCTGTAATGCTTTGCGAGGTTCAGTGGGCAGCTATGCAGCAAGTCTTGGTTATGTTTCTGGTTTCTCAGAGCTATGACTGTATTGGTCCTTGTTTCTTGGTTCGTAGCTAGTTGTGACTCGTCCTGTAGTTGCCAGGGTAAGATCTCTGTTGTCTTTGGTTTCTTTCTGCCGTGGGCTCTCAAGCCGTCATATGTTAACTCTTGCACTAATGTTTCTCGTCTGGTTTGGCAACTCAATGTCTATTTACTTTCAGGCTCTTCTCGATGGCTATCTTCTGTATCCGGCACGCACAAGTAATCTATCCTTCTCTGTTTTCAACTCATGAGCCTCCTTCTACAATTCCTGACCTGGATTGCTACATGTTCTCCTCAGTCCGTCGATGCTGTCACTGGAACACTGGTCTCTGGCCTCACTGCGAACCCTCACGTATCTGTTGGCATTCTTAATGGCTTAATTTTTCTTCCAGCTCTGTAATTACACTTCTACTACAATATATCACTAACACCGTGTATTCTCAGTTGTGCAGGTGTTAGGGTTTGCTGTTGGAGGGTTTGGTGTCACACGCCTCAGTTTTTCCTGGTAGGCTCTAACTCTTCTAACCTTTGGTAGTTCGCCATCTTAGTATTTTTAAATCTTCTCTTTGAGTGGGAAGGGTTTGTCAAACACTCACTATGAGCGATGCTCTGGTTCATCAGAACCTTTGGTTTCCACCATATATTAACTGAATTTTCCTGTGTAGTTACGGCTCCATCCTAAACCCTCACCTGGGGTTTATTGTTTAGGGTCTGTGTGTCTACACCATGTATAAATGTTATGATTGAAACCCTCGCCTAGTGTTTGTGGTTAGGATTTGAGCATGCACGATTTTGGTTTTATAGTTCTGTTGTATAAATTTAATACGCTGGACTTTGCTATATTTGGCAAGAAATTCCTCCAGGAAAATATAATAATATTGGTTCTGTTTTTGAATTACCTAATTGACGTATGCTATTTTCCTTCTCGGGATTTCGTGGCCGGAACTGTTGTCATACGCTTTCAGTTTGTTTGAAGTTCAATGTATAATTTTGTTGTTACATAAATGCTGTGAATTTTCTTGCAATGTTACTTGGCTGTCATTTCAGATGCAATGTGGAAACTGTCGCTCGGCCTGTAGGTGCTTGGCCTCTGTGAAGTTCTGGTTTACTTCCACTGCCTGCTTCAATGAATTACAAACCCTTATATCATGTCTACTCCTTAGTCTTGTTGCATTCACTGGTTTTCTCTCTTCAGAAATGCAACGAAGTATTTGTTTACAAGAATCTATACATAGCTAGTTGTGTATTCAAATAATCATTAAACACAAAACATAATTTACAGTAAGCATACAGATGGACAGAACTTTGAATTCTCTATTGTTACTTTTATTTGAGTTCGAGAGGTATTGAACTAAACCCCTTACATGGTTTGTCCTATTACATTTATAGGTTCCTTATTCCATTTAATGAAACTGTACAGTTGTTTTTCTCAGTTACAGACTCTTGCAGTTACTTGTTATTAGACATTCGTTTATCTTATGACAAGATTTCCTCTTCAAATATTTTTGTCTTTTTCCCTTTAAAATAAGAGGATAATCACGGTTTGTTAACAACAAATCAACAAATAACTATAACTATTCAACTACCCTTAACTAACATAAGATAAAATAATAAAAGTCCTACTACTTTCCTGTCAACCAACAAAAAGACTAAATAAAAGTAACTTCAACTTTTCTTTGACCTCGCAAAGACTTCACCCGGTCATGGTGAGCTGGATGCTCCTGCATCACATTATCATTATTTAATTCATGTTATTACTATAATGTTTGTTTGTTTGTTTGTTTTATGTTTTACTATTTTGTAACACTATTTTGTGAGACTACTACGCTAATCGTTATGATTATTTAATTCATGTTATTACTATATTGTTTGTTTGTTTTATGTTTTATGTTTTACTATATTGTAACACTATTATACTAATCATTATCATTATTTAATTCATGTTATTACTATATTAATAGTTTTAATTCACGTTATTGCTATATTGTTCATTGTAGCACTGTGTCAACATGTTCAACATGATCCTTCCAAGACTTGTTGTAGATTACTATATCATGAAAAAATACTAACACAAAGTTTCTAAGGAATGGTTTGAAAATGGAATTCATAAAACCTTGAAATGTTGAAGGTGCATTGGTAAGGCCAAAAGGCATGACCAAAAATTCATAATGACCCTCATGAGTTCTAAATGTTGTTTTCAGAATGTCTTGAGTCTTCATTCTGATTTGATGATATCCTGAACTAAGATCCAACTTGGTGAAGTAAATTGATCCATCCAATTCATCTAGTAATTCATCAATGCCAGGAATGGGAAACTTATCTTTAATAGTGAGCTTGTTGAGCTCCCTATAATCCAGACACATGCACCATGATCCATCCTTCTTGTGCACTAATACTAATGGACCAGAGAAAGAACTTTGACTCAGTTGAATTATACCAGCCTCTGGCATTTTTGCAACCATACATTCAATTTCACTCTTTTGGGCATAGGGATATCTGTACAGCCTAATGTTTGCAGGAACACTTCCTGGAATCATATGAATAGCATGGTCATGATCACGAATAGGTGGGCAACCTTTGGGAGTCTCAAATACCTTGGAATGATTTTCCAAGACTTTTTGGAGATCTAGAGAAATAGATGATTCCAATGTAGAAACATCTAGTGAACATAATTGTGCAATTACACCCCTTTGTTCCTTTTTTAGAAGCTTTCTCATACCATAAGAGTTGAATCCCACCTTTGGGAGTCTCAAATACCTTGGAATTATTGTCTAAGACATTTTGGAGATCTCTAGAAATAGATGATTCCAATGTGGAAACATCTAGCAAACATAATTGTGCAATTACACCCATTATTCCTTTTTTAGAAGCTTTGTCATACTGTTAGAGCTAATTATCTTTCTCGGTTTCCTCGCAATACCCCTTAATTCAACTTCCTTTCCTTCCACAGAAAATGTCATGAAAAGTTCTTGAAAATTAAAAGCTATTGTACCCAAGGATTGTAGCCATTCGACTCCTAGTACAACATCAACACCTCCAATTGGAATGGAAAGCATTGGGCTAGTCAATACATATTCCCCCATCGATAGCTTGATATTATGGCACTTTTCAGAGTAATTTATTGTTCCTCCATTTGTAACCATCACTTGACATTCTGGTGCTAGATCTAAGAAGCAATTAAATTCTTTTGCTAACTTACAATGACTAAAATTTTGGGTACTTGCTGAATCAATCAACACTATTAACTTTTTCTTCTTGATTTATCCTTCTATATTAATGGTTTGAGGAGTGGTAATTCCCGCCAATGCATTACAAGAAATGGTCGGATTCATTTCTTCTTTATCTAGGCTTTGTTCCTGGAGTATATCTTCTTCTTTTGACCTTTCTTTCTCCTTTTTCTTCTCCTCTCGCATCTTGTAGATAATTTCTTCTGAGCAACACTTATGACCTTAATTGTATTTTCTATCACAACTGTAACAAAGCCCTTTTGCTATTTTTTCTTCCATTGTTGTGTGTCAGTCCTTATAGGGTTGGAAGACTAGGGGAAACAACACTTCCATCTTTATAGTTGTGAGCTGGTATGCTCCCTGGTTGCCATAATTTTGCTTTCCATTTTTCTTGCTAACCTGAATGCCTTCTCTAATGAATCAGGTTCCCAAAGGCGAACATCATGTTGGATATTATCCTTTAAAGACCCTATGAACACATCAATCCTATGCTCCTCTGGAATATCTTTTACCCTTATGTTCAATTTTGGAACTCCTCAATGTGCTCCATTATTGAACCCTTTTGTTTGAGACTTATCAATTGGCTAAAAAAAGTGTTGTTTTTTGTATCCTCATAATGTGTTGTCAATTATTCCGTAAAAATTTCCGAAGTGATAATTTTTTTACGAGAGCAAAGCCATTGATACCATACAAACTGATTTGGTTTGAAATATAAAGTTGCAATACGCACCTTTTGTGTGTTTTGCACAATATTGAGATCCAAAAATTGCTCCATCTGTAATATCCATGTTACAGGATCCTTGCCATCAAACTTCCTCATATTGATTTTTGGAATATGGTGTGTCTTTGATCTCACATTAGACTCTATGAAATCATGATGAACATTTCTTTTTTTCATATCATGAGTTTTCTTTACTACCTTTTCACCATTAGTAAGTATTTCTTATAGAAAATTCGTCAAATCTGTCTTCAAATGTTCCATGTCTGTCTTCAAAGCTATATTCAAATCATCCATCTTAGCTTCCACACCCTTTATCTTAGATTCCATGCCATTTATCTTAGATTCTGTTAGCTTTTGTAAGAGTGATATTTGTTGCACTTATTCTTGTAATTTTGATATATCATGTAGCATTTCTTCCTCTTCTTCATGAGTCATTATAGAGCTTTCAGGTTGCTTACTAGGTGTTTGCATTTTCTTCCCTTAGGGCATCAGTTACTGATAATAATTTTCTACCATTCCCTTTGAATTCCTTCAAAATAAATTTTCAAACCAATCTTAAGCAAAAATTTAAAAGAATCTACACACCTTTTTTCACATTGTAGGAACTCGATATTTCCTCTGATGTATCTCTGTACTTTCAAAACATCCAGTTCTAAAATTGTGACCTACAATAGCCCTCTGTGTCCTCTTTACAATGCCACTAGTCTAATCCAAATTGGATTCTCCAAGAAAGAGTTATGCGAAATCTGTCACAGTGACCTGATTATAGACCAGTTTAGTAGAGCAAACTTGTACGATGTGCCACAAGTCACTGTTTCAACCTTTGGCTTTGAAAAGTATACGCAAGAAACTACCGTCCATCCTCTTTCTATACCTTCTTATCAAATTTAAATCCGATGCTCAGGGAGAAAGTTATGATGATTTTCCCCAAGTCACCTGTTTAGAACGTAATTCAAGAGTCTGCCAAAAGACCAACTGCCTCAGATCATATCTCCACAAATATAGCACAAAAGGCTCTGAAGTTAAGACCCAAGGTTCAATGTGACTTCTTCTCAAATGGGTTTTTTTTTTTTAGCTTCTAAATTGTCGCAGAAAAACGTTATAGTGAAAATGCCACAATGACCTATTTGGAGCAGCAAAACCATAGAATCCAAAGCTCTGATACCAAATGTTATGAAACTAGCTCAAGAAAAGATAGAAAAGTTAGATCAACGCCTTAGAATCCAGCCTCTTCAAGGAGGCAACCTCCTTTACATTACATAAATGAACAATTCTTGGATGATTCAAATGAAAAAACCTCGTTTCTATATATAGGAGTCTAAGGAGTCACAATATAACCCAGCCGACCTAACTATCATAATATAAAGCCGCAAAAATAACAATAGAGGGATTCTATGGGGCACAGTAATAACAATATGGGGATAATAGGGAAACAAAAATATTAATAAGGGATGGAACTAAAATAGTAATGGGCAATCACTAGTATTATAGGGACCCAACAAAATAACACCAGAAAAGTAGGAAAAAGAAGAAAATAAAACAAGAAAGCTAAAGAAAGGAAAAGGAATAAAACAAGAAAATTAAAAAATCAAAAGAAAAGTAAAGAAATCTAAAAATCAAAGTCACATGTAGACACATTGAGTATGTGCATGTGGTTCCCCATCCAATGTTTGCTCTATTTATTAGAGGATGACGAGGATAGGAGGCATTCCATATTTCTGAGTTTTTATCTTTCATTCTCTTAGGAGAATGGTGTTATAAGAATTAGGAGTCAATGGCAGTAGTTTGTTGATCGAGGGCTCGAGGATGGCTAGTTGTAGCAAATCCTTGCATAATTGAGCCTATGGTTGGGTAGAGAGTCATACCCAAAACCTTGTCGTCATCTGGCAGACATCAGGTAATATAGGTATGTGCTTATTTGTTTGATTCTGATTTTAATTAGGATATTAACTTTATATTTACTTTGGACTATTACATATGGTATCAAAGCTTTGGGCTCAACCCTTAGGGCCTATGGGAATCTTAAAAAAAAAAATGCCCTGCTGCGATTTTTTTTAACTCGCTTGTTTTGAAAGTTACACGATCATTACTTCAGGGAGGCTGCATGTCTATTTTTGCTCTACGAACCCTGGCTGTATACGTAATTTTTTTTATTTCAGGGTTTTCAAAACAAAAAAATTAAAAGCCAAGCTAACTCAATCTCAAGCCCTTGAAAGATTTGATCTACTCTTTAGTTAACAAATAAAATCCTTTGCAAAATTTTCCAGGAGTTCTTCTAACATTCATCATGCAAGCCTAGTTAATTTTCTAGTGAAACTGACGGCTCTTTTTCCTCTTAATGACCAAGGTCTAGCAGAATATTATCATATTAGGGATTTTAATATTTTTCTAGCCCACACCCTTGGAGTTGAGGAATTACTTCCTCCCAATACAACCTTATTGGTAAATTGAGACATATCAACAAACCTATGGATAATATTAATAAAGACCAAAGTGAATACAAGAATACAATTATTATTTTGATGAATGATATGGAATGAAACCATTCACGTATGCTTGATTGTTTTCTGCTATGGGGACAATGGCTCTTATAACATAAATTGGATCACTTTTAAGTACATCTACTATGACCTTAGGCCTCCTCCATTACTACATTCTAGATTTTCACGTCTTGCCCCTATAAATTCATATGATTTGTAATGGTAGTTAGTTACATCGTGATCTTCAAGGTCTTCTAATATAATGTGTCTTTTTTGTTCTAGTAATTTTTTTCCTGGTAATTCGTTATATTTTTTGATAATTACCTACTGGACAAAAAATATGCTATGGGTGAGAAATTATGATATAATGAAAGTTATTAAATTAACAAAAATGGAAAAACATGTATATATCCATGCAAGAGAGATCACTAGTTTATAAATAGATACATGTCGAAATTTTTAATGACCAAACAACTAAATGGAATGACATAAATAGGGTGCTAAATTTGTTACAAACACTAATTGGATTAGAGAATGATAAGAAAATAAACAATGAAATTTTTTTCTATGATATTTTACTATAAATTTGAAAACTTATAAAAAAAATTATAAGTATTTAAAAACAAATAATATACATATATGGATTGACTCATTATATGCAACACGCTGAGTTAGATTGGTATAAAATAGTTAAATAATCATGCATTCTCAATATATAATTTATAGTTGTAAATAATATTTTGAGTCATATATATATTTTCTAAAGTTAGTGTATTTAAATAAATTACAATTAAAACAATATAATTTGAAAATAATTTCTACAATCACATTACCGTTCTCATAAAATTTATAAATTAAGTTTATGTTTTCAAGAATTTTTTATAGAAATAATGATGGAGACTAAACTTGTTTTGTTGGAAGATTATAAAACTATGGCACTAAAATAAAGAAAAATCCCTTGCACTCTTATGAAACCAATATATATACTAACAAGCATCTATGATATATAGGAACCAACTAGTTTCTAGTTTCATTTATGTTGTTATTAACCATTGAGGTATGGACAAATGTAACATTAAGGGCAAAATTGAGACCAACAATCTTTCAACTATTTTTTTATAAAAACATCCCAAAATATAATATCAATAAATGGAATTAAATATTAAAGTCTATTGATTGCATGATTGGTGCTCTACATCCCCTGTATAAGGGATAAGTGTAAGTAATGGATGCTAGATTTGAGTATTCTCTCAAGGATATTGTTTGTCTCTATCCGAAACATGTTTTTTCCAACCTTTATCTACATGTGATGATTTGAATACATGAATTGTAACACTATTTTGTATAGTTTCATATTCATAGAGATATGGATATATAGAAGATGTACTATCATTGAAAATATATAAGATCCCCGTTAAGATATAGAAAAGTTCTTAAAAATTGTTTGGTGAGATTTCACCTTATTAACTTGTGCTTTCATGTATACTACTATGCTTGATTCCATCAAGAGTAAAAGAACACATAAACTTATGAGTGATGTCAAACTTATAGGAAACTCTATATCTTTGAACTCAGAGGCCACTAATTATGTGTTTTCATGAAATATCCACCCACTAGCAATAGAAGTTTAAGGGGGGGGAGATTATACCAATCATATATCTATCTATGGTGGATAAAAATGAAAACGAATGAATAGAGAGTTAAACATGGATCTTGGTCTGAGCATCAGATTGAAATTTCGCTAGAAGATACAAAAAGAGGATGAACTGTTGTTTTTTTATATACTTTTCAAAGCCAAAGGTAGAAACAGTGACTTGTGGAACGTCGCATAAGTTCACTCTACTGAACTAGTCTATAATCAGGTCACTGTGGGAGATTTGGCATAACTCTTCCCTGGAGAATCTAATTTGGATCAGACTGGTGGCATTGGAAAGAGGTCACAGAGGGTTACCATAGTTTGCAATTTCAAAACTGGATGATCCAAAATTACAGAGATACATTAGATTCAATATCAAGCTCCTACAAAGTGAAAAAAGGTGTGTGGTTTTTTTAAATTTTTGCATAAGCTTGGTTTGAAAAATTAGTTTGAATGAATTCAAAGGGCATAGTAAAGCATTATTATCAGTAATTTATGCCTCGAGGAAAGAAAATGAAAACACCTAGTAAGCAACCTGAAAGCTCTAGCATGACTCATGAATAAGAGGAATAAATGCAACATGATGTATCAAAATTACGAGACCAAGTGCAACAAGTGTCACTTACACAAAAAGCAATAGAATTTAAGATGGATGGTTTAACAAAAGATGTAGAAGCTAAGATGGATGGTTTAAAGAAAGACGTAGAAGCTAAGATGGATTGTTTAAAGAAATGTGTAGAAACTAAGATGAATGATGTGGAAGCTAAGATGGATGATTTGAAGATAGATTTGAAGACAGATTTGAAAAATTTTCTATAAGAAATGCTTACAAATGGTAAAAGTGTAGTAAAGGAAACTCATGATGAGAACAAAAGAAATGTTAATCATGATTTCGTAGACTCTAATTTTGGATTGAAAACCCACCATATTCCAAAAATTGATATGAGGAAGTTTGATGGCAAGGATCCCACAACATGGATATTACAGATGGAGCAATTTTTTGAATCTCAATAATGTGAAAAACACACAAAAGGTATATATTGCAACTTTATATTTGGAACGAAATCAATTTGTATGGTATCAATGGCTTTGCTCTCGTAAACAAATTATCACTTGGGTAATGTTTACGGAAGAATTGAGAGCACATTATGACGACACAAAAACCAACACTTCTTTTAGCCAATTGATAAGTCTCAAACAAAAGGTTTCAATAATGGAGCACATTTAGGAGTTCAAAAAATTGAACATAAGGGTAAAAAATATTCCATGGGAGCATAAGATTGATGTATTCATAGGGAATTTAAAGGATAATATTTGACATTATGTTCGCCTTTGGGAACCTAATTAATTTAGAGAAGGCATTCAGGTTAGCAAGAAAAATGGAAAGAAAAATTATGGCAACGAGGAAGCATACCACTCACATCTATAAAGATGGAAGTGGTGTTGCCACTAGTCTTCCACAACCTATAAGGTTGACACCACAACAATTGGAAGAAAAAATATCACATCGAGAAAGAAGAAATGAATCCAACCATATCTTTTAATGCATTGGTTGGAATTACCACTCCTCAAATTATCAAGATAGAATGACATATCAAGAAGAAAAATGTTCAAGAAGTGAAAGATCACATCGAGCATCAAGAAATTAATCCAACCATGTCTTATAAAGCATTGGAGGAAATTACCACTCATCAAACCCTAAAGCTAGAAGGACATCTCAAGAAGAAAAAGGTTCAAGCAGTGGTAGATCACATCAAGAATCAACAACAAGTCCTCCAACTTTTAAAGGATAATGCCACTTTGGTGCAGAATCAAATGGAACAATAGGTAGATCAACATCACAGTGAAAAATGTTTTGATGTAGTTGATTGGGTAATTTTACGACTACATCTCAAGCAAGCTATTTATGATAATGAAATTTTGGCAATACTACATGCACTTAAGAAATGGCGACCTTACCCAATGGGAAGACACTTCAAGGTAAAAATGGATCATAATAGTCTTAAATACCTTTTAGAACAATTATTATCTTTAGAAGAACAAAACAAATGTGTCACAAATATGTTGGGTTATGACGTTGACATCATCTATAGAAAATGGAAGCAAAATTTGGTTGCAGATGCACTCTCAAGAAAGGATGAGGATGTGGAAGCATTGTTTTGTGCTATTTCTATTATCCAACCAGATTGGATAAATGAAGCAAGGGATGAATGGAAGAAGGACGAAGAAGTATGGCCACTTATTAAAAAGCTGCAAAAGATCCCAATTCAAATTATATTGCCAAAAATTGAAGAGGAAGGAAAAATCATATTGGAAACAAGAACCCGACAACTACGGAAAAAATCAATTTCAGAGTATCTCATCAAGTGGAAGAACTTATCCACTAAAGATTCCACATGGGAGGACAAGAATTTTGTACAAAAACATCAAGAACTGCTCAAGCATTGAGGACAACACTTTTTGAAGGAGAGGGGCATGTTAGGCCCCTATACTACTAGTTGTAACCCCTTATTGTTATTAGTACAACCCCCTTATTATATTGATGTACCCATGTAGTGCCCATATTGTTACTATTGCACCCCATAGAAGCCCACTATTGTTATTATTGAGCCCTTACGTTGTTATTGTTATGTTGGCTCTAATCATATTATGACCCCTTAGACTCATATATATAGAAAGGAGGTCTTTTCATTTGTATCATCCAAGAATTGTTCATTTATGTAATGTAAAGGAGGTTGGCCCCTCGAAGAGGCTGAATTCTAAGTCGTTGATCTATCTTTTCTATCTTTTCTTGAGTTGGTTTCATAACACTTTCCATGCTTGGTTTTCTTCAAGTTAAATCTTTCAACCAAACTGGGATCAAGATAACTATGATTAGCTCCAAAATCAATTAAGATAGAAATGGGATTATTATTTTACTTACCATTTTCCTCGACCATGTGTGCCTAATGTTCAATCTGCTTATTATCTTATGCTCCATAAATTCTAGAAATGCTTTTATCCATGTCCTTCATTGTATCAACCCCTTGGATTTGATGTGCAATCCTCAATTTCCCCCCTTTGTGTGGGCAATCCCTATACTTGTGTTCTCCATCACAAGGCAACATTGAATTGGCTTAAATTTTTGTTTCTTCCATAATAAATCAATACCTTTTGGTTCACTATGAGTTGGTTGATTTTGTTGTTTTTCCTAATAATTATTTTTGAAATATGAAGGTTTGAACCCTTTTTTCCTTTCTTCCATCTTACTTCTCTGACTATCATCCCAAGTCATTTCCAAAAATAATTTATTATTACCCTTCTAATAGAGGTACTCTTCCTTCCTCATAGCTTCATCAAAAGCCTTTGGTTCATCAAATATAATTCTATCACCATAGAATGGTGGTAATCCAATCACATATCCTAGTATCTTTAGCTAAAAGATTCCACATATCTCAATAAATCCATGAAATGTTTCCCATATTATTCCATCATAACGTTTCCTAATTTTAGTTTTAATAAATCCTACACCTTTCTCTCACAGTAATGCTGAGATAGGTACTTCCTTTGGAAGTACTTTTTAACTTTCTTCCATGAAATATTATTTTCATTTACCTTATTGAGTTACTCCCACCATAAATTTGCTTTCCTTCCAAGTGGTATATGGAAATTCATGCCTCTAAATTAGAAGAATAATCATGTAGCTAAAGGTAATTTCTCATTTGCAACAACCAATATTCAACCTCTTCAACCTTCTTATTCTCACCATGAAATGTAGGTGGATTTATAATTCCAAGTTCTTCTTGTAAACTATCCAAGTCTGGTTTCCCTCCTTTCCACCTTGCTAGTGACATACTCAAAGTACTATCTGATCTCAAGGAAACATGTTATCTCTTAGTAGATTTTCTAGATGCATGATGAGGTTACCCAACAACACTCTTAGAGTTTCTTGAATCTCCAACATATTTTCCTTTTATTCCTAATTCATGCTCCACTTCTTTTCTAGAATTAATATGTTTCTATTCTCTTATCAACTTCTCATTATCAACTTACTAGCTGAGCACCTACATTTTGAGGCTCATTACAATTTCAAGTAGGTCTCTATCTTTTGGCCTATCTTCTACATGCCCATTTGACTCTATTATAACGTTAAGATGATCAACTTCATGGCTCTATCATCCTCTTCATGGATGTATGACCTCTAAGTATCCCCCCATATTCTTGGTGCTTATGTTGGTCCTGCCTTATAGGGCACCTGTGACTTTCTTTTGAAATTCTTAGGATATTTCCCTACCTCAATCCAAAATTTTGAACTTGCAAGAATATTCTCTTCCTTGACAACTTTATATTGACTAATTTAACACTCCAATCTAAGCTTTGGTCACTAAATTACATTATGCCTAAGTGACTGTACGCTTTTCCCTGTAGCTACAATATTTTAGTTAGTTGTGTTTCCTTCACATGAAATTCCCTAGACTAGTCAAATTTTCTTATAGTTGTATCCTATATCTAACTTTAGACATACAGACACCTTAGTGCACCTATGGTTTTCTTCCTAGAAATAAATATATACCTGATTTTTTTTTTTTTTAAGTTCTTAGTGGCCCCACACTAACCTATGTTACCTCCCTAGATACTTGGAATGTATGTGGTTCTCCTAACTTAAATTCATCAAGTCCATTTGTATTTTTGGGCATAATTTTGAAAATGCCCCTTCTAGTATTTTCATTGGTGATGTCACAGATGATGTTATAATAGTGTCATGATAATGTGGAAAGTTGAGGATCAAGACTCGATTCTTTACTTATCCATGCAAGGAGGGGAGTGATGGATGATATAGACATTCTTTTGGCAATTTGGAACATTTTCGTCAAAATTCTGACCATTGACAAGGCATCAATGTTACAATTTGTTCAGTTAACAAACAAGCTATCCAATGAAGGAATGAATACATTACTTAATGTTCCTTTTTTTGCATATTGCACTTGAAGGCAATGCATTTGTATCCAACTCATAACTTTTCATCCGAACTTGCTATTGTATGTAAAAATTTCCAATAAAGCATTTCGATAAATAGACACATCACTTTAACAATGATATTTCCATTAACTAAATAAATTGTTTCTTATTTGTTGCCCACTACTCATCGGCCACATTTTGTGATGTTTACAATCCCTTTAGGACAAGTGGTATGATAAATGGAAATTTCATGTCATGATAATATTTTTAATAACTTCCATAGTTTATTTCTTGTTTTCCACCCACCATGCATTGGACACGTTTGTTTTTATTTACAACACCTTTGGGATGGATGGTCCAGTGATGAACCCACAAGCCACCACATCTGCCATCATTCCTGATACATCAAATGACACTACTATTAAGGGTTTTCCATGTGTCATCTTGCTCATGTGTCACACTCATAAACCTCCACATAATTAATTTCCATGTGGTGTACACATCATCACCCTATGCCTACATGGCTCTGCTGCAACCATCGGTCCACACCATATTGGTACCTCACCCTTAGAGTTTTTCTTCAACACCAACTGCAAATGCCAAGGTATGAAACCTGAAATAGTGTCATATTATGGTGATGTTATACTTATGTGGAGTACCACATCAGCTTCCCATGCCAACCTCCATGTTAGCGCAACCCATACCCCTATGCTAATGTGGCTCCATAGTGGTTTCCTACTTATTCTACTATGTGCCACAAAATCACAAGAAACCACCCTAACCACCCCTGAGGTGGTGGTTTCAAATTAGGGGTAGGGTGGCATCATGATCAAACCCACTTGTCAATATGGGAGGATGGTTTGGGTGTGATTCCTCCTCCCCCCCCTTTCTTGCTAAATATCGACAACCTGTGGGGATGAGGGTAGTTGATCTCACCCATTAGATATGGTGCTACCATATATCAACATCTATTTCCTACTCACAATTGCATCCTTGGATACTATTTACCATCTTTACATAAATTTTCTAAAAATACTTAGAAATTGGATTTTTTTCTTAAATTACTCCATGGAATTTTGTCAAACAATTAATGTGCATCCACCACTCTACCACACTTAACATACATATAATGACAATATTATTCTCCATCAACAATTAAATCTATCATTTGATGCTGCTTGGGGGCCATCATGATACCTATTACAACAATTTGCTGTGGCATTTTCTCAAACATCCTATTTGCAATCTTCATATACCTTTGTCTGTAATGGACCCATATAATCCTAGTGTTGCAACCGTGCCTCTGATACCATCTGTAACACACCCTAGTCACTTCCAGTTCATTTATGCTTCTCATGACACCCAAAATTCATGCTAAAAAACTTGGCACCCTATGACCCACAAGGGCTTGCACTCAATGAAATTCTAACATAACACATTACTTCATGGCATACTAAACAATACCCTTATTTTGGCTACTTATTGGAAAATATCTCTAAAAATCACACTATTTAACACCCTACCAATATGAACCTAATACACCTTCCCAATTTAAAAAATACATAATTTCGCTAGATATTATAAGTATCCATTTTTTCATTAACATTTTTTATACCCCTTTATATTTTTCATTAACTTTGAGCTTTATTTTTTGTACCTACCAATATAAAAACCATTTACCCCCTATTATATGCTCAATATATTATGCCATCTTTTCCTCAAGATATATCCCCTAATATTAACACACACGGTATGACATTTCTCCCCCAGTGAAGCTGCCATACTGTAACATAATATTTTTTTCCCTTTCTAGGGATTTGTCACCAAGTAATTTACCTAAATGAATCCCTAAATGCATGATATATGCAAATACATGTTTTTAACATCAATTCCCCATATAACTAACATGTATTTGTGTTTCATTATCACATAATTAACATTTTCAGCTGGAATACACACATAAAGGAACACTTATCTTTAAAAATGGAGCAAATAGTTTTAGGCTTGTAATTTTCCACCCAACTATAGACCCTGCTATTCGTTTCATTGAATATTGGGTTACCCCCTAGTTGGTATTGAATCCATGGGGTATTAGCATTAGATTTCCCACAAGTCTAATACTTACTTAGTACCAACAACTACTAGCCCAGGTACCAAGTATGATAGCCTCCAACCAACATTCTTATGGCTTCCAAGAGCTCTACTACCCTCACAAGTGTTTCAAGTACCCTTCTAGGCCTCATTTTCCACCATCGTCTCCATGCTTCCATGGCCATATTTATGGAATCCTTAAGGGGAGTCATATTTACTCCCCCTAACATAGGAATCAACTTTGTTGATCCCTTCACAAATCTAACACACTCATTTTTATGTGCATGCGCTCCTTTGTCCACTTGGAATTCACCCAAGCCCATAGTGGAGTTCAGTTATATGCAGGGGGACTTTATATGATTATTAAATCATATAAGATCCTTTAACTCTCGCATCCATGTAGTCTCAACCTCCCATTCTCATTTCTGTTCTTTGGGTCTATATCTAGGCTATTTTATTAAATGTGTAACATAATTACATCACCAATCATTCTAGAAACAAAATATAAAACATGTGCATATGGGCACAACAACCCCATTACACATATACACATGGGTGTTGTGGCCCTCGCAAGACATCCTTGACTCACTATCCTAGTTACACATATACATGCTATTTACATTCAAGGGTTGGACATGGGTGTTATAAATATGATGAATTGAAGATATTATAAATTCTTATACAACACCAGTCTCTAAATATTACTCCAAAAGAGATGAGTCTCACTGGAACTATGAGTGTGTATGACATTGATCTGTAGGATGATTGACAAGTTCACTAGTTGCTTCTTGTGTAGAATATAATCATTTTGGGAACTTATGGTGTTGGTGTAGGTTTTGTGGATTTGTTTGGAGGAATGTGGGTATGCAGAGGTGGATTTTCATTTTCACTATCATCATTTGAATAAGTAATGATGATAGGATTAAAGGTGGAAAAAGTCTATAAGATTACACAAACATTGAATTAGGCTCGCAAGACAATAAATTTCCATCAAAATTAACATTTCTTCTAATAATTATTTAATCAGAATGATGTTGAAGAATTATATAACCTTTTACATATTTAGAATATCTAACAAAAATATACTTCTCAATTTTAGGTTGTAAGGCTTTCCTTCTCTCATAGAAAATGTAAGGCCATGGTACACTACCAAATGCACTAAAATGGCTTACATTTGGCTTATGTTTAATATATGCTTCTTCTGGTGTTATATTTTTTAAATCCATTGTGGAAGTGTTATTTATTGTGCAATTTTCACAACTGATTTCTTCTGCCCAATAATGAAGACTTAATCCTTTTGATTTCCATTTCTTTTATAGTGCAATTTTTTTCCCAACGGAACCATTTTCTTGTGGTGTATATCAACCAATTCATTGTAATTGAATTCCATATGCAATGTAGTAAGTTGTGATTTTTTATGAACATATTCATCTCCTGCATCTATTCTTAATCTTTGTCATTGATGTCTAGACCATTTTCCTACAAGGGCCTTAGAAGCCAAAAACATGTCTAAAACATCACTCTTAATTTTTAAGAAGTAAACCCAACTACATTTGGTGAAGTTAGAGATGAAATATAAGGGGAACTTATACCTAGTGAATGAAGGAGAGGAAATTGGACTAAGAAAATCAATTTTAACAAGTAACAAAGGGATGAGGCATTCCAAGAGGCACACTTGTCAAAAATGTCCCAATGATGTTTGCTAGGAACATAGCTAGCACTAGCATTAGCGATCAAAGATATGGGAGGGATACTAGTCACCATATTTTAATTACATAGTCGTTGTAATAACAAATAGTTTAGATGACCAAGCCAATCCTACCAAAGCTTGTTCATGCCATCACTATGGGCTATAAAAATAGATAGAAAATATGATAACCTAAAATTGTAAAAATTGTATAACCTAGTAATATCATTAACTATTCCAATGGCTAGGATACAAAATGATGAGGTAGAAACTCTATTATTTTACCTTCACTTAAATGTGTGATCTAATATATTTATAGAAGGTTTCAATAAATACTTGAAACACATAATACATTATTGAAATGATTTTATCTATTTTAACTATTTCAAAGCCTAAAAAACTAAGAAATTGATCATCGCTAACAAATATTTTATTAGAGTTTCAATCATTAAGAGCACATAAAAAGGCTATATTCTTAACCATATGATAAGCTAATTTGTAATCAATAAAGAACTCATCAAAAGAAGTCTATTTTGAATTGAAGGAGAAACCAGAAGTAGAAAAAACATGTCCATGAGAAGAAGTGTTATAAGAAGAAGAATTGAAATTTATGGTGTGATTCTTTAATGTTGCTTCTAAAGGCTCCATCTTTTTAAAACATTTAGACTTTATATGACCATATTTGCTACAAAATTTATAATGTGTTTCAGGCTTCTTACTCTTTTATTTCAGTGCCTTATCACTGTTGGGGGTAAAATATGGTTGAGAGAGTTTGGGGCTCTTGTTTTTCTTGTTTTTGTGAGGATACTACTTGTGGGGGTGCTTGGCTTTATATTTTAGCTAGACCACCAAGAATTTGTTATATTTACTTGTAGTGTTGATAACTACAATATGAATGATCTTATCTTACTCTTTAATTAAAGAATTAAAAAAATATTCAAGAGTGGGATTTTGAAATGCAGCATCTAGAGCTTCTATAATGACATATAAGGTAGATATAAAACATAATATGTAGTAAAAAATCTAGGAAGAATAACATATATGCATTGTTTATCCTTCATATCAATTCAAAATCTTGAAATAAAATTTTAAGTGCTTTAAAATCAGATAAATAATCTTCAATGCAAGCGAGACCATTAGGACTTAAAGTCGTTATCTAATTTTCAAGCCGATTGGATCCAATATTATTTTGTTCTCAAAATAATTTATTCAACTTCGTCCAAACTTCATCTAGGTCATTAATTCATTTAAACGTAAATCTTAAATTAGGGGAAACAAACATTTCATTTAATCCTCATGCTTCAACATTCTTATTACCACTTTTGGCTTATTTTTTCATTAGTGGGGGATTTCATTTTTCCAAGGTAATATAGTACAATCCTTTACTTCTTAGTATATCCTCAACATGGATTTCCATGAGAGGTGGTTGGAACTGATAAGAAAAATTTCAATGGGCGTAGCCATATTAAAATATGACGATAATATGGATTCAAAAGATGAAATTGACTGTCTAAATGCAAAGATTTTATAAAATAAACCATTTAAAAAATGATCCTCATTGGATTATTATATTATTTTTCATATATATTAATGCTTTTAGTGTAGAAAAAGTGGAGGAATCAATTTGCAAGATAATTTTATTATATGGATCTAGCTTGGAGAATTGGTATTTGAAACATTTCAAGACATTTTTGATGCGTTTAAATGATATTTTTGGGTAAAATTTCACTCTTAAGTATCAGACCTTGTGGCGCTATTCTACACTTAGAGGCATTTACCATGGTAAAAAAATCATGTCAATTAGATTTCATATGAAAAATTTATACGTCTTGGATGTTGACATTCCATGTTTGACCATCATGGCACAAGTGGATGGAACATCAATGCTTATTACTAGTGCATTTGGGTGTTGCATGTCATTTTTCCACCAATATGAAAATGACTACCAATTCGGATCTCTCACTATCCGATGAAGAGTTCCAAACATTCCCTTGTAATGTTAGAAGTAAAAAATTCTCAAAGACAACAAGAATCCTAGATTACATTGCTCAAAAACATACTTTTAAGCACTTGTGCATTTTCCTAGCCACAATCACACAACCACAATTTTCACGATTATGGACTGCAAATATAAACTCAGTCTTCCATTATGAACTACGTAAATTTCTTAACATCAGTAAAATCTAAAAAATGTTTTCTAAAATCCTTTTTGGGGGAATATTTCCCAACTAAAAGCCTCGAGCTTCTACATACTTCAGCCTCATCCCTATGTTGATGGAGAAAAATTCCTCCCTTTGTGGAACCCTAATCTCTCTTTTTGAGGATCTCATCCCTTGAGAAAAGGATCTCAAACCTCTTCCTCTTGGCCTATAAATCCAACACACAACAGAGGGTTAGGGAGGACTTCTGAATGTAAACTTATGTTGTTGGAATAGGGCTAGAAAGCTTGTCACCTAAAGGGCGGATTGGAGACCATTGGGAGGAGGCTTACATCATCAAGGCAAGGTTGTATTGCTTCTTATTGTTTAAATTTTAATACAAGTAATTGTTTCTTTACTAATTGCACTGGTTTTAGTTCTTTTTGCAAAGTTTCAAGATCTTTTGCATGATTTATAACTTAATATTGTGTTAACCCTATGGCATGTGCTATATTGCAACTTCCATTTACTTTCCGTTGCATCTTTATCAATATTATGCTTTTATGCCTTGTTTGTTTCTATTTATGTAGATGTTCTTTTGAAACAACTAAGAAAGGATTTTGAAAGCACTAGAAGGACTTCCACATGCATTTCATAGAAATGTAAGAGGCTCTTGCATATCTCATACTTTATCTTTCAATTATTAATTAAGGAATGATAACAGTCACTTGTTTTGTTTGTTGCTATATCTCTTTAGACTCTAGGGAGATCTCTCCTATCTGCAAGATTGATTTTTCCACCATAACAAATTGGTGACTCCACTGAGGAATGATTTGTGCTTCATCATACCCTCTTGTGACTTTTAAATATCTTTTTTGTGGCCTTAACTGATTGTGTTTTCGATACTGAAAGTTTGTATTGTATGGATTTTTTGGCTTTGATTTTATTTTTTCTTAATTTTTCTCAGCTTGTGAATTTCACCTTTAGTCACAGTGTGCAAATTTGTGCACTCAGCCTTCATAAACAATGTAGTTGCGCATTGAACTCAATTAGTTGCCAGTGGAAATATTTGAAATTTTTGAAAAATTAGGTTCTTCATTTGTTGAGTCCAAGAACTTTTGATTACTATGCTTTCTTGGATTTGTTTACATTCTTGGAAAGCATGTTTTAATTCAATTGGGTGTTGTGAATTTTCTTCTTGAGAAATTCTTATCTTTACAAATTAGGGTTAAAGGCTTCATCTGATGATTTGTTGATTTCTCGAAGGAAGGATTGGTAATTTCTAAGATTGTGTTTGCCTATTTTTCTTCTTTCAAACAAATCATATTTAGTGTGTGTTTTACCTATTTGTGAAGAATCATTTAGTTAATGAAAAGTAGAGTTTTTCAAGATTAAGTATTTTTCGCTCATAAAAGTGCTTCTTTCACTGAATTTGAAATGAAAATCTATTCTTCTCTCAGTTGTGAAGTATCTCAAAATTATACTCTAGACAAAATCATATTCATATCATTCATTTTAAAGATTCATATTAAGATTTTATTGGTTTAATTTTTTCATTTTGAAATAATTTTTGGGTGTTGTATGTTAAGAGAAATTTTTTATGATCTTTGAGTTTTTGGGTGAATTGAAATTGAAAAGTTAAATTTCTGCATTTTGGGTTAATTTGAAAGTGAAAATTTTACATTTTTTGGAAAAGAATATGGTGAAATTAGGAGTTTTTAATTTGTTTGAACATAGAAAAGACTCTCCCTTTACCATAATTAGAAATTCATTGAAGCAAACAATTCATTTCTTCAAATTTGTTGCATTAGGTTCAGAAGTGAAAACTGATACCATTTACTTGACATCTATTAAATCGAATTTAATAAAAGAGGAAATGTAAAATAAATAAAATTTATTATCAATCGAACATAGTGGTTCTATGTTAGAATACATATTCTGACTCTATAAACATAACAACTGGCATTTCTTGTGTGTGACACATTTTGCGGGTAGTCAATATTCCACGTACATAAGTATATGGGAATGTTCTCCACGTGTCTTCAGGTATATTGGACGATGTTCCACATATGAAAATTATATGGGGATGCTTCCTATCGTACATGCTTGCATTAGACAACACTAACACAAATTGCACCTCCACGTAACTGAAATATATTTCGGAGGTCCCCTTCTAGGTTGCATATGATCCATAAATAAACGACTCAGTCATTTGTCATTTGTGATACACCAAACACAAAATTCAGGGAGTTTTCTTTCCTATATAAAATTCTCGATTTACCAAGGTTGTATATTGTATTTCACAGTGGCCTAGTAATCCTTGATACTTATTTCCCTTTTTTTTGTTATTTATTTTATTGAATAAAATTGGAATACACATTTAACAAAATTCATTGTTTTTTATTTACCAAGACATTCATGTAAAATGCAAGGTCTATCCCCTGAATATACACCTGGTCAATTGGATAAGATTAAAGAAGACAGGTCGAAATCAACAAGATCTGGAATATCAAATGAACCTAATACATCTTGAATTGTAGAATTAGAAGCAATAGAATCTAAATTGATTCAACCACATAAAAGAGAATCAGGCGTAGTTCAATATGGACCTGAAGTTACTGAGATTATTCAAGAAGAATCCAATATCAAAGAAATTTTATACACTAAATTAATTGAACAAAAATTTGACGAACCTGAATCTAAAATTTCTGAGGTTGAATCACCTTCAGCTTTTATAGCCCCTAGTCATACACTGAATTCACCTTGAAGAATAACTATAATTACAGTTGGTTGGCTCCTAGTCTTATAATTATTAAGGATATTACTGAAGAAGAGGAGGAAGAATCACTGCATACCCCTTTTACTACTAATGGTCCACTAGATTTCCCAAGAGTTCCTTTTGATCCTTTTCGACCAGAACCTTGGTATTTTACCCCCTTGAACTATTTAGGTCAAAGTATTCCTCATTTACAAAATCCTTTCTATTTTTCACCTAAACAATACATGTCAGAGATTCCTCTAATGGGCCAACCTACTGAAACTTATATGTATATAACATCTCTAAAGTATTTACTATATGGTGGGTTTGCGATTCCTGCAGAGTACTAGTCACTTTCTAGGACTTTTTTGGGAGCCTCTCCTTCTCCTAAAATTTCCACTTGGCCATCTAGTTTATCTATCTCTACTGCTCAAAGCATAACCTCTATGGCTGAAATACCTTTAGCATTAGACCAATATGTTAATATGATATATGGTAACACAGGTAATCCTCAAGTAACCCAAATTGGCATTTATTATCCTCCTGGGGGGCAACCATCTTACCCTCCACCTGGAGTAAAACTCGTTGTTAGAACATATCCTATTATTGTAGGACAACTTCTTGCCAGAAATTATACAAATTTTGGTCAGGTACCTTAGGTCAGTCCAAGTCAACCTGTTGTATCTCAACCCCTAATTGGTGCTCCTTATTGAAGAATGAATACTATTTGGAACCCCTCTAATGTTTAACAACATGTTTAAGTCACTCCACAAGTGCATTTTTATTAACATGTTCACCCTATTGGACAACCTATTCCACAAATACCTATCCAACAACCTGTATAGGGAATTCCACAAACACTCTTCAAAAACCTATCCAGGGAATTCCAAAAACACTTGTTCAACAGCTTGTCCAAGGAATTCCTCAAACACCTGTTCAACAACTTATCCAAGGAATTCCTCAAACACCTATTCAAGGAAATCCACAATTTTCTATTCAGTAGCTTGTCTAGAGTAGTCACAAGCTAGGCCATTTTGCTAGAAATTGTCCACTCAACAAGTCCAAGAAGAAGTCCTCAAAAGGAGTGGTGGGTGAGGCTTTGGCCTCTCAATTTGAATTGGAATTTTCCCTCATTGCATGCGTGTTTTCATAAATGATGGGAAGTGTATGGTACTTAGTGGATCTTCATTTCACATGACTCATGAAAAGGAGTTATTCAGTGACCTAGAGGAGAAAGGTCTCCAAATGCAAATCAAGATGGGTGACAAAGGGAGATATAATGCTACTGAATTGGGCACAGTTACTTTTCAGAGAGAGAATGGGGCTCCACTCACCTTGAAGAATTTTATGTATTCGCCCAGGCTGAAGAAGAATCTGGTATCCATTTCCATGCTTGTGGTTAGAGGCTACGATGTGATCTTCTTAGGAGGAAAGGTGTTCCTTCGACACATAGCCACAGGTCAAGTAAAGAAGATATGGATTTGGGTGAAGAATATCTAAAGATGGAGGTAGATTATTGTGCTACTTTGAGCATGAAAGAAAATATGGTGCATTCTTGAGACATTTACTAGTTGTGGCACATGAATTTGGATCACTTGCATCATGGGGCTTTGAATATCATGCAACAAATCTTCACATGTTTTCCAAAAGGTACACTAGAGCAAGTTCATACATGCATGGGGTGTACTTTGGGTAAATACACCAAGTCTTCCTTTCACAACAAAGATAGTCGAGTAGAGGCTATTCTAAAAAGAGTTCATTTAGATGTGTGTGGATCATTCTTGACAACATCCATGACCAAACATAGGTATTATGTTATATCTGTTTATGACTTTTCCTGAAAATGTTGGATATTTTTTATGCAGAAAATGGATTAAACCTTCACAAAGTTTTGTGATTTTGAAGCATTAGTGGGGAAAGAGTTGGTGAAGAAGGATAAAACTTTACAGAGTGACAACAATGGTGATTATGTCTCAAATGAGTTTAATAACTTCTTTGCAGTGGAAGGGATTAAACGAGATATGATGGCACCCAATAACCCTCAACATAATAGGGTGGCTGAGAGGAAGAACATAAGAAGAGTAGGGGAAGCAAGGGCGATGTTGAATGATTAGGGTATCTCACTACACTTGTGGGTTAAGGCATGAAACACAATGATTTATGTTCAGAACCGTAGCCCGCATCAAATTCTTTGGATGAAGACACCGAAGGAGACTTATTTTGGTAAGAGGCCAGATGTTGGTCACTTAAGGGTTTTTGGGTCATCAGTATATTTCCATGTGACCAAAGATGCATGGAAGAAGCTTGAGTCGACATCAGAGTTGGGGATATTTGTGGTGTACATTGATACACCTCACAACTATTAGGTGTAATTACCAACGAGTAGGATGGAAGTAGTTCGCAGGGATGTTAGATTCAATGAGGAGAAGGCCATGCAAGTTTCCCTTTAGAGGGAGCTTGAGCTACATGCAATTAAGGAGATTTTAGCTCCTAAGGTGGAGGAACCTTCGATTGATTTGGAGAAGCCACCTGTAGAGGATTCGGGAGTGGAGACATCCACTCTCACAGAGTCTTCTGTTAGAGCCAGTGTTTGCATATTGCCACCAGTGATCAAAATTTCTCTTTTATATCATATTGGTCTCGTTTGAAATTTTTTGCATTCCACTCAAGTCATGATGAATTTTTTTTCTCACTGATGGTAGTCCAAAGTCCAAAATAAATTTTCCCTCTCAAAATTTTGTGTTTGTTATCCCTCCTTCATGTGTCTTTCAGGTTACCATTGAACATGAAGGCTCATTTCATCACATTTTATATCAGTCAAATCCACCTGAAATTTAGTCATTTGAGGTTCCATTAGGTCACCTAGGTTTTATTTTCCAAGGGCAAATAAATGACCATCTCACTGCATAAGGTCAGCAAAATATGAGAGTTAAGAAAATAATGTCTTTTTCAGTTAAATAAATCTTTCCAAAGCATGTAACCATAGTTAGTGAAAGCCCTAAATTTGATTTCAAGAAGGGATTTTATCCCAAGTTCATAAATTAGAATTGTAAACAGATGTAACAATTTTTATTTTTGTTTATGTAATTTTATGTCTACTATATGTAATAAGTTACTTTTAGCTACATACTCAGGTATAATGCCAAAATCATCCCAAGCAGAAAGTGAAATTAGGATTGCCAAAGCATCATCCACCTCTCAAGAGTAAAAAAGTTCAGAAAGTCAAAAAGGCATTAATATGAGAATTTGGAAATGATAAGAAACATTAGAAAGTGGGTATGAAAACTCATAAATTAAAGTCCATTCAAGTATAAAGCCTCTCAAGGCACTCATGAAAGCCTCATTTGCACTCTATCACTCTCACAACTCCTTACCAAAAGACAATTGGTGATTTTAAGGCGAAATTGGGCAAAACAAAGCAAGAGGATGTGTTCAGCAGGGTCACTGCGTATTTAGCCTAGTTTTTGCACTCATGTAGAGGTCGTTGCATGTTTTCCAGAGATCATATTTTAATTTATAATGGTACTGCACTCCTGTATAGGTCACTGCGCGTTTGATCAGGTCGCTGCACCTTTTCCCAGGTCGTTGCGTGTTCACCTGGAAGGAGCCAAACTTTCTAAAAACCCTCCATTGCTACCAAGTTTCCATGTTAATCATCATTCACTCCAACAAATCAGGTTGGTGGAAGAATTACTCACTCCTTCCCTCCTTTGTTTGCCTACATAAGGTTTAAATTGTTTGTTGTTTTTCCTAAGAGAAAACCCTAGTTTAGCATTCCCACCATCTCAAATCATTTTTCCTAGTTTTCATCACTATTCACCCTCACTTAACAATTATTCCCTATCACCTCCCTCATTCCACATATCCCCATCTCCTCCTCATCATATTTCCTCACATCATTCCACATTTCCCATACCCACAGTCCATTCTACCATTCCCCTAGCAATTTAAAAAGAAACAAATCATGGCAGAAGAACACACAAGTCAGAGTGATGGAGAAAAAAAAACAGAGGAGGAAATATAAAAAAGGAGGTAAAATCATCAGATATGAACCAACCACCACTAGAGAGCTCATGGCATCTCTCATAATTGTCACAAGCTTCAAACATATGTGTTGTTTTGAGTTTTGTGAGAAGGTGTAAAGGACACAACATCATTCTGAATTGACCAGACATTTCATCATCAACCTCCATGAAAATCAAGCAACCATTGCTGGTGTTAGCTTTACTATACCCTCTACTATCTCATTAGCTTCTATTGGGATTCAAGATGTTGGGGAAAGATGGTTTAAACAGGTAGATTTGGATTATTGCTAATATGAGCCATATCTTAAACCTAGCCACAAGAATGAAATAAGGAGCATTTTTCCTTTCTCTTACCTCCTAGACATATATGTTCCTATGATGAAAATCATCATGAAGTACTTCGCATGTGAGGGCAGGTTTCCTAGGCTCTATTCCTATCATATTTGACTACTCATGCATTTCACAAGAGTCAGAATGCTCAATCTGCGCTATTATCTTTACCGGGATATTGATAATATGTCATACACTTCCGTAAGGAAACATCCTCATCATCAAATGCATAGCATATTTCACCATTATCTCATCAAAATGATAGTCCTCCACCACCTTGATCAGCTTAACATTGCATGGGACACTTCATATCTAGTGAGGTTTTCACAGTCACACTTATTCAGCATGGCCAAGAGGCACCTTCATCCTCTCATCCATCCACCTCCATTCCTCCACCTCAGTCCATACATCATTCATCTTTATCTGATGATTCAGCCACACCATCACCTCCATCGTCACCATTTCATGAGCCTATTCATTCACCTGATAGAGATGAAGGCGCTGGGCAAGAGCATATTGATCATGGTGAGAGCAACAAGCCCAAAAGGGTTAGTTTAGGTACCTTGGCACGTATCAGAGAGGGCATAGGTAATCATTTTCCCCATTGATTGTGGGAGGGGCCTTTCCTTCTTCATCGACAAAACTGGTACAGAAGGGTAAGGAAAAAGTTGTAGAGGTAGAGATCCAGCAGTAGGAGGAAAACCTCCATGAGATAGAGCATGATGTTCAGTTAGTTGAATTAGATGAGAATGATGACAATAAAATCACAACTATTTTCAGTAAGGAGAAGAATGCACTTATAGGTGAGAACAAGGTTAATTTTCAAAGGGACAAATGGATCATTTCCTACTATGAGCAGGAAAATAGGCAGTTTGAAGTCAAAAATGAGCTCTTGGAGTTTCAACTCTAAAAAAGCAAAGAGAGAGGATGAAAAGGAAAAGGCCTTACTTGATGAGGCATATGATCAGTATGGTGAGCCACTTTATGAATAGGTTCCAAGAAGAATGCCAAGGACTAGAGGCCTAAAGAGAACCTTAGAGTAAGAAAGGAAAAGGGAGGAAGAACTAGCAAATCAACTCACCTTGAATGAGCAATTTGCCAAGATGGTAAATGAGAACCGAGAATATTGGCTTGAGAAGGTAGAAGATCATCTGGAGAACCTCCTAGAAAATTCCAAGAAGGAAAATGATATTCAAAGAATGATGGTGAAGCACTATGCTATGAGAGACAAAATTGCAAGGGCCAAGCTCAAAAGAGCTCATGCAAAAATTGAGGCCTTGACCAAGCAAGAGGAGAAAAAGAGGTTGGATGTCCTTTCTGAGGCATAACTCCATGCCTCAAACACATATCCATTTGTCGGCCCACCAATTTTGGCCATTTTTGAACAATTTTGGCAAGATATGTTTTGTTGTGTTTTTTTGAGAAATTTTGGCACAGTCAACATGGTCAAATGCGTGCACCTAGGATGCTACGCTTTTGTTTGGAGCATCCAATGAGAAAATGGTCAGAATTTTTGGATTCAAAATGATGAGGGCATGCACCATATACTTTTGATAATAATTTGGGGAAAAACTGGTCAGCTAAAAGGGTGAAAACTACCAAAAAATCACCTTTCTGCCTCTTTTTTGGCTTGGTGACTACTCGTTGGAGTAGTCTTGGGAGATTGCAATTTTGAAGTTTTAAATAAGGCCCATTTTGAAAACCAATGGCAGTTTTAGTAACTAGACAGGATAATCCTTCTAATAAGCTATCCTAGGATAGATTTGGACATCAGGAAGGTGGTCAAAAGTCAGCTTGAAGAAGATGATCCATGTTTGACCAGGGTCGTTGCGCGTTTGACTAGGTCGCTACGTGTTTGACAATTTTCCACGATTTTCATTGTTTCATTCCAAGATGACTTTTATCTATGGTAAATTCAATTTTACCTATGTAATTATTATTTTTTTACTTTTATCTAGGGTAGATACATGAGTTAGATGACCTATGTGGCATGTAATGAATCATTTTTCTAAAGTGAGGAATGGGTCACTTTGATAACCCTACACTCCAACTACTAGTTCAACCTTTCTTGCAACTACTCCTCCACTCATGGATTCAACCCCTGAGCCTAGGATGAGTTGGGTTTTGGCCTATATTATGTATTTTCTTAGTCATTTTACAAGTTGGATTCGGTAGAGATGCTATACTAGTGATAAGAGACTATTGTATCAAAGTTTGGAAATTTTCAATAGATGAGTTGCAACTATTTTTGTGGGATATATGTGGTATTAATTTTTAGCATTGTTTCTTCTTTGTGATCATTTGTATGAATGTTTTATCAGTTCACAAAGCATTCCATTTCTGTTATATGGTAATTTTCAAGTTGATAGGCATAGTACATGTTTGCTCATGCTCTGTTTTGGGTATTTTATCACACTTTGTCCATTCTTCCTCAGTTTAGGAAGAATACATCTCTTATGCTCTTCCTAACACCTTGTTAGCCTTAAACCATCTCATCAAATCACCTTTTAAGTGTTAAGCTTCATACCTACCTTTCCCTTTTGAATGTCTGCAATCATATCTCATTTTCCCTGACCTAGTCCCTATGACCTAAATCACCCATCCTTGTGACTACCCAACCAAAATCAAATCAAGTAACCCCCTACACTTTACATCTAGCCTAAAACCCTAATCTATCCAGCCCTCCTGGCTATGATCCTTTGGAAAGAACCCTCTCTGGCTTGGTAGGGCTAGCTACCAAGCTAAAAGACTGCTTTGAGGTTACCTCAGCTACACTCTTCCTCAGCCTTAGAGATCCGAAGGAGTGATAAAATCTTCTAGAGACGAGAGAAAGTGCACCAAAGAGGTGGATATATTTTTGTTGAATGCTAGAGAGAATGTGGGAGCACCCACATCACAACACATATACAGGAGGTCACTTGACAGGTACAGTGGATACATGGATGTCATGAGTAGATTTGTTGTGACAAATCCATCTTCCTTTGACGAAGCAATGCAGTAGCTAATTTAGGTTGATGCCATGGTGGAGGAGTATGAATCCATAGTTCGCAAAAGTCTTTGGAATTTGGTCCTGAGACTGGAGGATAAGTCTGTGGTGAGTTCCTATTGGATTTACAAGGTAATGCAAGCTGTAGAAAGTAGTGTTGAGAAGAAAAAGGCTATATTTGTGGCTCGTGGCTTTTCACAAGTAGAGATGATTGACTATGATGAGACCTTTGCTCCTATTGCAAGGTACTCATTGATCAAATATATATTGGAACTATCAACACAAATGATTGGAAGATACATAAGACACGCGTAAAGACAACCTTCCTTAATGGCACGATTGAGGAAGAGGTGCACATAGAGCAGCTTGAAGGTTTTGAAACCTTTGACCATTAGTCACATGTGTGTCAAATCAAGAGAGCATTGTATGGGCTGAAGCAAGAACCTCATGCTTTGTACACCAAGATAAATAACTACTTCACTAGGTTGGGAAAAGAGTGAAGCTGATATGAACCTGTACCACATAGTGGTGGAAGGTAAATCATTGATCATTGTACTTTATGTTGATGATCTCATACTAGGGGTGATGACCAGTTGATCAAATCTTGTAAGGAGGACCTTGCAAGAGATTTTGAGATGAAGGACTTCGAGCTCATGCATTAATTTCTGGGCATGGAAGTATGACAAGGTGATGGGCAGTTGTTTGTGTCTCAAGGAAAGTATGCCAACGAGATAGTAAGGAGGTTCTGCATGGAGAGCCACAAGCCTACGGAGACTCCTCTAGCTGGTAATTGGAGGAAGCAAGATGCTACTTCGAGAGAGGTAGTGGAAGCTATTGTTTATAAGCAACTTGTGGGTTCACTCATGTACTTGGTGAACACACGACCAAATTTATGCTATGTAGTTAACCAACTTAGTCGAGCGATAGTTAGGCCTACCAAGTTGTATTGAGATACCTCGGGGACACTACTCAGTATGGATTATGGTACAAAAAAATAGAGGGAGTGAAGATTCAAGGCTACACAGATGCAGATTGGGTGGGGATCCATCTAGAAAATCACATCAGGAGGGATTTTCAGTATTGGGTACTAATTTCTTGGTACAGTAGGAAACAAACATCAGTTGCACTCAGTTCGGTAAAGGTAGAGTACATGGATGCAAGTTAGGAAGCATGTGAGGCCATCTGGATGAGGAAGATCCAAGTTGGTCTATTTGGTCACTAGATGGATTTGACAGTGATTTAATACGATAATGAGAGTTGTATCGAAATCTCTGAAAATCCAGCTTTTCATGATAGGTCTAAGCATATTGATATATGATTTCATCATCTACGAGATTGTGTATTGAGACAGATAATGTTGTTAGAATACATTTCCACAGAGCAATAAGATGCTGACATTTTGACAAAGGCATTGTCAAGATGTAAATTCAAGTTTCACAGAGACAAGATCATGGTAGTAGATAATCCCTTTCTTGTTGAGAGGGAGTTTTCAGAAATGGAAATAAGAAATTCCAGTTTAATTTGTCTTTGAATTAAATTGTGAATTAAAGTCAAATTATATTCCCCTAGAAACTTGTAAATAGTTAATTAAGTTTAATTAACTTAATTATCTTAGGAATCTCAAGTTGGGAGTCTTTTGGAAATCATGTTTATGTTCTCCTTAAATTTTAGGGGTCCAGGAGGAGTTTAGATTGAGTTGTAATTAGATAACTCAATTTACTAACTTATAGTCAATTAAACTAGTTCTAACTGTTTGTTGAACTAGTAGAGGATTAATAGTCAGTTAGTGCACTGGCACATCCACAAGTGCTACTCCAAATAACAGAAGATTCAATATTTGGAAACTCATGCATGTTAGTTCTGAGAAAGACCTAGTTGAGACTGAAATGCAGGGACAATTTACAATCAATTGTATGATTTACTGAGTTGTAAATATCATGCATGCAATTAGGAAGAGGGCCTAATTAGGATTGTGTAGTGTTGGAAGCATGAATTCCCTTTAAATACAGGCTATTCATCCTAGAAATTGTGCAAGGAAATAGGGGCTTGGAAAGAAGTGGAAATTGGCTAAGTGTTGGCTAATAATGAGCTTGTGAGGTAGAGAGTTAATAATACTTGTGCGAAATTCTTCTAGTGAGAACAAGATTTGTATCTTCACTCATATTTTTTATTAACATAGTACATATAGGTGGGGTTTTGAGCGGTGGATTTCCCTAGGAAAACTTATTGTGTTATGTGCCATTGATTTATCTTCTTCTTTTTCATATTGTTTTCATTGATCTATTGACTTCTGATAGTTGAAATTAGAAGTATATTCTTGTCTCTTGTTTTATTAGATTACATGAGCTTGTGAAAATAAAAGAAAATATACACTTACATCATCAAGGAAAGGTTGTATTGCTTCTTCTTGTTCAAATATTAACACAAGCAAATGTTTCTTCCCTAATTGCATTGGTTTTAATGATTTTTTTAAAGTTATTTGATCATTTTCATGATTTATAACTGAATATTGGTTTAATCCTATGATATATGCTATATTGCAACTTTCATTTTCTTTTTGTTTCATATTTATCTATGTTATGCTTTTATGCCTTGTTTATTTATGTTTATGCAAATATTCATTTGAAGCAACAAGAAAAGGATTTTGAAAGCATTAGAAGGACTTCCACAAGAATTTCCTAGAAATAAGAGGCTCTTTCATATCTCATACTTTATCCTTCATATATGAATTAAGGGAAGGTAGCAGTCACTTGTTTTGTTTGTTACTAGATCTCATTAGAGTCTAAGGAGATTTCTCTTGTCCTCAAGAGAAATTTATCCACCATAACAATGGGGCTAGCTACATATCGACTTAGAAGAATACTCTAGAATATTCAAGTTTCTAACTCTAATTGAGAGTTAAATGAGTCAAACTTGACCCTTGGTTTTCTATCAGAATATGTTATAGCTAGGTCACTAGGAGGAAAAACGGTTCAACTCCTTTTGATTGTATCTTGTTCCACAATAGAGAAAATAATTGGAGTGGGAGTGAGAGAGCATAATGAAGAAGGTTTAGTGTTTGTAGTATCCTATCAGGCCACAAGTCTTATATAATTCCAAAAAGAGTGCCTTCTCCTTTCTACTTGCATTACTTCCATTCCATACAAAGGAGAGTAGAGAAACCTCACCTTCTAGCTCAGTTTTTTCTTGTAAGGGTCCACCAAATCATATCTTGTGTTCATTGTGGTTGATGTGTGGTTATATTTTATTATTCTCTATTTTCCGCTTTTTATGTACTCCATTCATAAAATAAAATAATAATTAATGCGAAATTAACCCTCATAACATAAATTTCATTCCATTTTTATTATATCTATTATGATGAATTATCCAGTGAAACATCCATAATAGTTCAAGATCATATTGGTAGAACAACAATATTCTTTGGGGAATCTAATGGTTTTAGGGGATCTAAGAAGTCGTGTAAGAAAAAAGTCACAAAACCTTAACCATGGGCTATTTTTTTTATAATAACCCTAATATAGAAAAAGGAGATATTATTGAGGCTAAAAGAACAAGTTGAAGATATTAGATGAAATATGAACCTTCTTATGGTGGCTCTAGAAAAATAGTTTGGATTCAGAGAAGAAGGAGGTTCCAACTCAAAGTTTGGATCAAAGGGAAAATTTGGGAAACATTAAGACCTAAAAAACGAGTCAAGGGAAGAACCTACAAAAGAGCAGATGAGTTCGAGTGATATCAACCATTCATAGTCCTTGTTCAAGATGGAAAATAATGTTAGCATCAAATTTTATCAAGGAAGGGTTTACGACTTAAAAATGAATAACTAGTTGCAACAATTAGAAGTATATTTTAACACCACATAGATGAGGAGCATAAAATATCCTTTTTCTAGGTTGAATTTAGTGTAGAATTTATTGCATATTCTCTACAAATCTACCTCTGAGATCTATGTAGAAAATGTGACTGTAGATTAACTCGATAATGCAATATACCAAAGAAAAATACTATAATCTAATTCTACTATCAAACTTGAGGAAGCTTAAAGATCAAGCTAAATCAGAGCTAAACACATATAACCAAAAGAAGAAGAATCAATGCACATGAAACATAGAAAATACTCAGGGGAAAGCCTCAGGTAAAAACCCCACTATCTATATTATCATATAAGGTGGAAATACATTAGAATTATACAAATCCGTCGCCCTCACAGCTAGCCAACTCTCAGTAAAATCCTCTTGGATGCTCATAGGCAATCAAATCTTCTCACAAGCCTTCTCCTCTGCCCTCCAAGCTCCTATTTCCTTGCGCAGTTACCTCTAGGATGATCTCCTTCACCCAATGTAACACTTCTCTCGCACATTGCTCTAACACACTATTAGAACGGTGCAATCCTCAAGGAACCTTCCCTTATTTGCATGGATGAGTTTCTTTTATAGGAAAACACACGCAATTGATAGTACTCTTTCCTTGACATTTAGCTCAACTAGGTCTTTCTCAGAATAGAAATGCATGAGTTTCTAATGAGGAAATCTTCAGTTATCTGGAGTACACTAGTTGAGTGCATGCATGCATCAACTAACTGATAACTCACAAATAGTTCCTCAAACAATTTGGAAGTAATTTAACTGGATATAACTCAATAAATTGAGTTGACTAATTACAACTCAAATATAACTCAATCTTATCTCCCTAATTAAGGGATAATCTGCTTAATTTAAGGGATAACTGTTGCATGACTGTAGAAAGACTTCTAACTTGAACTTCTCCAACTAATTAATCCATAATGAATTAATTAATTAATTCCAAGAATCTGGTGAGACTAAATTCGAATTTAATTCACAATTTTAATTCAAGGACAAATTAAAATTGGAATACTATGGATTCTATTTTTATCATTTCTTGTTGCTATTTTAAACACTCACTCTCAACAAGAAAGGAATTCAACTCGATCCCGATCCTCAACCTTTGGAATGTTCTACATGCAACACTTCTCTCTAGTGTTGTTGCTCCAGCAATCTCTAGAAACAAAAAAAAACATCCAACTTGAATTAGTATGATGCATCTGTCATCAAGGTCTCTAACTACTATTGCCTTTGTTAACTGAAAAACTTTTCGCTTCTGCTAACTAAGCCTTTCTGCACTATTTTCAATCCTTCTTTGCGCTCTTCAATATCTGGTTGTTCTAGCCTCTATCACTTTGATCTCTGACTGCATCAATCCCACTGATTTCTCCCACTACTCTATACTTTGGGCTCCTGTAGCAAGGTACGATCCATGAGATAAAACCTCTCAAGGTACCCTACCCAATTTCATCATTCTTGGGACTATCACTTCACATCACCCCACCTCACACCTAGAGGTATGGCTTCATGTGATCCCTCTACCCACTTCTCCAATTGTGGCTCCTCCACGATTGTCTGAGACTTCTTCTGGGACTGCATGTTGAGAGGTAATTTACTCTCCCTCTCAACCACCAAGTCTCTAACATTTTCCTTGCTCCTCAAGGCTTTGCATGCATCTTGAACCTCAAGAGCATATAGGTTCTTGACATGTGAACTGATCTGTTTCACCTATCTCATGGTGATGTGTCTAAGGAATGCCTTTCCATTAATGAAGACAACATCATATACTTTGTCCTCCAACATTGCAATCGATACCAAGTTGTTATTTAGTCCAAGCCAACCTTGAAGTATGATAAGAATTCGATTTGCACCTGCAACCCTGAACTTTAAACTTCGAATTATCTTCTCTGTATACTATTCACAGCTCCAATAAACTTGGCTCTGATACCATGTAGAATTTCCTGCAAATTCTCTACAAATCTACCTCTGAGATCTATGTAGAAAATCTTAGTGTAGATTAACTTGATAATGCAATATACCAAAGAAAAATACTATAATCTACTTCTCCTATCAAACTTGCAGAAGCTTAAAGATTGAGCTGAATTAGAGTTGAACACATATAACCAGAAGAAGAAGAATCAATGCACATGAAACATAGAAAATACTCAGGGGAAAACCTCAGATAGAAACTCCATTATCTGTATTATCATACAAGGTGGGAACACATCAAAATTATACAAAGCCTTGGCTCTCACAGCTAGCCAGCTCTCAGTACAACCCTCTTGGATTCTCATAGGCAATGAAAGCTTCTCATAAACCTTCTCCTATACCCTCCAAGCTCCTATTTCCTTGCGCAATTACCTCTGGGATGATCTCCTTCACCCAATGTAAAACTGCTCTCACACACTGCTCTAACACAATGTCAGTAATGCACAATCCTCAAGGAACCTTCCCTTAACTGCATGGATGAGTTTCCTTTAAGGAAAACACATGTAACTGATAGTAACATGTCCTTGACATATAGCTCAACTATGTCTTTCTCAGAATAGAAATGCATGAGTTTTTGATGAGGGAACCTTCAGTTATCTAGAGTACACTAGTTGAGTGCATGCATGCATCAACTAACTGATAACTCACAATTAGTTCCTCAAATAGTTTGGAACTAATTTAATTGGACCTAACTCAGTAAACTGAGTTAACTAATTACAAATCAAATATAACTCAATCTTATCTCCTTAATTAAGGGATAATCTCCTTAATTTAAGGGATAATTGTTGGATGATTGCAGGAAGACTTCTAACTTGAATTTCTCTAACTAATTAATTCACAATGAATTAATTAATTAATTCCAAGCAGCTGGTGAGATTAAATTCAAATTTAATTCACAATTTTAATTCAAGGACAAATTAAAATTGTAATATTGTCGATTTTATTTTTATCATTTCTTGTTGCAATTTTCAACATTTAGAGGGGCATGCCTTAACTTGGTGAAAAATCCATATGGAGACACTCAACTTGGAGGGTGGTCCCCTAGTAACTAACTGGGTTGACTTTAGAAACCTTATAAAGAATTAATTATACCCTATTGGATATTTATAGGGATAATGGATTTGATGGCACTACTTAATGCATAGTTATGGGAACAATGTGCATGAGTATGCCACTGAATTTATGAATATGACCATCATGATAGGTATATCTACCTATTTCTATTGTGACAAACAACCTCCAAAAATTTTCCTACACTTCAATTTTAGAGCCTACTAAGGATATTACAATCTATTTTTCTATGGTCACTTCATCATTGATTTATGTTTGCTAAGTGTTAAGTCTTCTTCCTAGTTTATAACTATCAAAGTCACTTGCTCACATTCTTAGTATGTGATTAATTTGTAATCAAAATTATTTTATGCAAGATTGAACAAGCATAGTGAAATCCATTATGATAGTTCTTACACAATTTGAAACTCATGTTGATAGTTAGTGCACACTTTCCATTGACAATCTATCTCATTTTGGTTGAAATTGTGCTTCTATTTTGGTGAGTTTTCCTAACTGTTACTTTTGCACAACTTTTCTTTCGCAAGTGTAACTTTCACTTTCAAAAATATCAATTTTACTTGATTTCACATTAAAAAGTGTAATTTTCATGTTATTTATAATATGACATGTGTTTCTTTCACTTTCTTCAACTTTTGCGAGTGTCATTTTCACATTTTCTTATTGTCACAAGTGTCACTTCCAACTATTTTCACTCCTGTATGTGTCACATCTTTGCACAAAAATAGAGGTATTTCTAGCACATGATCCTTCATTAGATGGGTTTATATATCATAATAATATGCACTAGACAAATTCCCAAAACTAAGTGCACTTTCTAGTCATAGTCTACACTTATATCACAATCTGTATTCTAAGTGTCGCAATGTGGCATTTCAACTGTCACACTTAGAAATAAGTGTTTCTTTGCTGTCAATTTAAGGTGTGATTTCAATTCATGAATCTTGTGCATACCCCTAGCTTTTATTAATGGAATTTATGTGTATGATCCACGTTTGAGTCTTGTTTAGATGCTTTTCCCTATCTTACTTTACTGATCCCAAACTTAGCCATTTTGGAGTTGTTATTGGTCCTACTTCCCAATGAAAGTTATGAAAGATTCAACCCTTGATCAAGTGATGAGCATAACCTATTCATGAGCCCCATTGATGATACCTCTTCCTCCTAGAGTTGCGCATCGAGCCTCTATTAAGGTTAGCTCTTTTGATTACAATTTGATAACCTTCAAAGTAGAGTCACCTAACCCTTCTTGCTTGTACTGAATCATTGCACTAAGTTTTGAGAAATTCTACCTTGTATAGGGAATGGAGTATTTCCAATAGCCCTTTGCAAAAGAAAAGTACACCATACAAGGTCTCCTCCCTCTCACAATGCATTAAACATCTCCTAAGAAAAGTGTCTTCCATTTTTCTACTTTCCTTAGGAAACTGCGCAATTTCCTCTTCCAGTGAGCCATCCAGGGTGTAGGGCACATCTCTAGTGAATATTCAACCATTTTTGAAGATAAAAATGGTAGCATAGAGAAAATGGTGCATCTCTACTGAACAGTCAACCACTGTTGAAGAAAAATGTGCCTTCTCTTGAGACTACATGTATCCCTAATGCGTGGTGTAGTTCGAGTGGATAATGTGACCCAATCTAAATCACTGTTGAAGAAAAATTTGCCTTCCCTTCATCATGCCTCTTAGTTATATAGAATGGTACAATTTTAGTTAGTAAGCCATAAAATCTTGTCCACTAGACTCCCTCGCTATTCCAAGATTGAGTCCTGACCTGCCTTCTAAGTGTATGATGCACTTTTAGTCCACAATAAAGGCCTCCCTTAGTCACTTTTAAGCTCAACTACACTCTCACTATCTCCTTCCCATTTGAGCCTAACGTATGGCACAATTTTTTTCAGCAAGCTCATCACACAGTCTCTTGCACTTGTAGCTAATGAGCCCCTCCTCATAATGCATGGAGCAATTATAGTGAATAGTGATTTCTTCCTTACTCACTGTTGAGCTCAACTACACCATCCTCAATAAGCCTTCCTCTTTCATAAGCAAGGTAGAGATAGAATATATGATTTTAGGACTGGTGTAGTTCGAGTGGATAATGTGATCCACTCTAAATCATTGTTGAAGAAAAATGTTCCTTCCCTTAATCATGCCGCTTAGTTATATAGAATGGTACAATTTTAGTTAGTAAGCTATAAAATCTTGTCCACTAGACTCCCTCGCTATGCCAAGATTGAGTCCTGACCTAACTTCTAAGTGTATGATGCACTTTTAGTCCACGATAAAGGCCTCCCTTAGTCACTTTTAAGCTCAACTACACTCTCACTCTCTCCTTCCCCTTTGAGCCTAACGTATGGCACAATGTTTGTCAGCAAGCTCATCACACAGTCTCTTGCACTTGTAGCTAATGAGCCCCTCCTCATAACGCATGAAACAATTATAGTGAATAGTGATTTCTTCCTTACTCACTGTTGAGCTCAACTACACCATCCTCAATAAGCCTTCCTCTTTCATAAGCAAGGTAGAGATAGAATATATGATTTCAGGACTGATCTTTCCTTATCATGAGTGATCTACATTGAAGGGTGTACCACCTCAACATCTCAAGGAGAAGAAACAAATAATCACTTGTAGAGAAGAATCACAAAGAAGAACCATCATGAAGACATGGAGAGATCCTAAATCAAGACAGATTGAATACATTTCATGATAACTTAGAAGGTCTTGATGATGATGTAAGATTATTAGGATGGTGAAGATGAAGAAAAAAGCTGATCTCTCATGAAGATAATGAAGTACTGATCAGATCTATCATGAAAAAGTCAAATACATAACAACAAGAGAGCAGCTTGGCATCATCACATCTCCATGTAATTCCATGTCATCAATGCGAAGTTGTTTCCTCTACAAGTGTCATCACATTACCATATGTGTCAATTGTCCTACCACATCATTTGTTGATTTAATGATCAAAAGGAAAATGAAAAAATGTAATGTGTTGAAGTCCAAGAGTCACATGTGGATGAAATATTCATATATGGACAAAAGAGTCATTCGGAAAAGTCCAAAAGTATTATATAAGTTAAAAGGTCACATTAGATGTTCAAGAGTCATGAGGGTAGTTCAAGAGCCACGGGGATATGAAATGTTATTCCTCTTGTTAAAAAAGAAACATCGTAACTAAATCAAGGGGATATTGGATGACAGGGCTTTGGAGATCTAGCTTTGGCTTCTCTAGCTTGACAGAGGAGGGAAGGTCTTTCCTTAGAGAAGTAAGAAGTGACTTAATGTTCCATAATAGAACTAGTGTATCATCATTGTAACCATGTACTTGGATATTTAACTTAATAATTGAAGCTCATTGAGTCAACACATTTTATTGCATGTATTATGAATATTTTAAGGCTATTCTTTGGATGGTTGTGATATATGCTATTATCATATGTACTAAATAAATTGAGTTACTTCATTCACTTTGGTTCTTATTTTGTTGAATGTGTGTTGTAATTTCTTTAATGATAATTTTTTCTATGTGAACTAATTTTCTAGATTACTAACAAATATTTCCTAGCTCTTGTGTGCCTCTCTTAGGATAGTACTATTACTTTCCTTCTAGAGACTCACTCATGTCTCCCCTCTTGTAAAGGTCCCCTTTTACACATTGAAATTGGTGTTTCAGAGTGTCAACTCGCGTACCAATTTCATAGGTATGTGTGTAATATCTTATAATATTCATTGTAGCCAAAGAAAAGCTTAGAGTGATGGTGGTCAAACTGATCTTTGGATGGGATTGCTACTCCAAATGGTGTGAAGTCTAATTGGGACTTCACATCAGGGAGACCCCCTGTATGTTGGTGGTATCCAACACCTTCAACATTATGATGCTAGAAGGAGGGTTACATGACAAGCTATGCCTGTTGAGTCTATTTTGGATCTCTTATCTTAAATGGCTCTTCCTCAAATAATACTTATGTGTCCTTTTTCCAATAGATCCAATGGTAAACTTTTGTTCAACAATGAAACTCTTTATAACTTGTCTCAGTTGAAGTTTGATGGTGAGGGTGAAATATCCATAACCTCTCATATATTTAATTTTCTATATTTTTGCGAAATTTATGGAATCGAATGTGAAGATGTTTCTTGAGTGATTTTCTTCCTCAATTTTGAAGGCCAAGTTAACCAATGGTTTAATACCATATCACATACTTCCATACATTCATTTGATTAATTCCTTAAGGAGTTTCATATATATTTTGTTAGGTATGATTGTAGAAACATTTATAAAAGGAATAATCAACTAATAATGAATCCCGATGAATCAATTGAGGATTTTTGTAATAGATTCCTTCACCTATGTTACAATTTTCATGAAGAAGATATAGATTGGTATTTCTTTAAACAAAATTTTGAGAATTTGGTTTATATCTCTTTAAAGCAATGTGAATCTGAACCCCTAGATCATCCTTCTCTCCCAATTTTTGTAAACCATGAGACACCTCTAATTTTGAAGGAGGAACCTAGTATTCCTTTTGTTCTTTACCCTCCTCCTTTTCTAGTACCAATTTGGGTGCCTCCTTATGATGATGTTGAAGTTGGGAAATTAGGAAATTAAATTTCTAATATATATCTTCAACCTTCATCCACTTCCCATGTTTGAGATACAATGGAGGAAACCTTGGAATGGTTTATGAAGCCTAAGGTGAAGGCTAATCCCTCAGTTTTTCAAAATGATGTTAACACTCAAAACTTCAATGTTGAATCTAATTCAATTGAAAACATGGCCTCTTTAAGGGGTATTTTTTCTCCTCTATCATTCAATTTTTATAACTCCTCATCCCTTGATCCACCTGACCAGTTTCATTCAAACTCTTATGATTCTCAGTTTTCTAATCTAAACAAAGATTAGGTGCAGGTTAGTCACATTTCATAGGTAGAGGAGAAGAAAGGTGAGGAGTCTTTCGATATTTATTCTTTTTTTAAAGGTACTCTATGTCAAAATGGTATCCCTCCATCCTTGGATTATTTTGAATCTACTAATCTTGGTGATCAGTTAAAAGAAGTAAAATTTCCTAATCAATCTAAAGTCTTGGGAAACCATCATTTCGATTATGAGGAATCTATTGATGTATATGATGATGAATTCCCATGTGCACCAACTAATATTTTAGTTGTTAAAAAATATTTTGATTCGAAAGATTTATATCTAGAATCTAGTTTGGTTAAAGAAGATCTTATTATGGAAACATCCTCTTCCAATCATTATCACTTGTGCCCTATTGTTCCAATGTATTAACTTGTGATGAACATACTCCATTCATCATCTAATGAATAATATTTTGAATTGACACAAAGTGGTGAGGTTATCCATGGTAAAGGAAAAGGTAATAATGCCATAAATTACTCATTGCATTCCTTATCATTTTCTATCTTGCATGAAGAATATTCCTTTGTTTAGGTTACTTTGATCTGTCCATCCTTATATTTCAACCATAGTTGTCCTATTACTTGAGTGATCTATTTGTTAAAGATTAAAAATCGGATCAAACCAATGATTTGTATGGCTACCATACGAGTAGTGTTGATCTTTTTGCAATTACTTGTAATAGTCACCCACACACGATGCACGATCTAATCCAATATTCAAAATGTGATTCTATAATATTTTAAAGTTCTAGGAATTGTTAGGAAGTCAAGGCACTTCAACTTCCGTTGATGGTTATGTCAATTTCTCACAATCCTGATGAGGTCCCTATACTAGGTTAGATCTGGATTTTCTCACAAAATTATTTCCTTTGCAGGGTTTCACTCAATGCGAACTCTTTCTTGAAGAACTTGTGGTATGTTGGTCATAACTCTATTGACTTTAAATATTTATTTTATGATTAGATTGAATATTTTGATTTATTGTTTCATCTTCATGCAAATATCTTATATAAAAACCGAGTTTGGAGTGAATATCTTTCATTGAAGCACAAAGCTATGCCATTGATATTTTAAGATATTATCATTGTATGAAAGATTCATGCCTATCAAATACATATGAAAATGGTCAACTCCAAATTTCTCTTGGGAATGTTATAATGCTAATAATTTTCTTCATGGCATCAAATATCCTCTTCAATGTTAGTGAGTTCTTAAGTTATCCGGTGAGTCAAATTCCTATATCAGATATACATGCGTACCCATTGTATATTCAATGGTTTCATGTGCTTGCCACACTGGAATGCATTTTAAATTCTTCCGATGATTGTGATGTTGATCTAGTTTGTAACCAGTTACAAGGAAATTTCCTTTCATATTCAACACAAGAGGAAGACGATTCTTTTGTTCAAAGCATTTGCAAATCTATTCAAATTGATTTATCTTTATTGTCTATTAATCGAAAATCTTATGCCTTAATCAATCCATCTGATTAGAATTCCCATCCTCACTATCTTGACAAGCCTTTCGAATATTATCAAATTCATTTTCCCTTACAAGATTCTCATCCTGATTCAACGACTTTAACTAAAAAATTATCTTCTCAAGGATTTCAGGGATTTCAAGAGGATAGTTTTGAATTTCATGATCTAGTTTATGATTGCTTGGAAGCATCTTACTTAGCAAGCCCATTTGTTAGAAGTAAGTTCTAATTTTTATTGATGTCTACTAAGGAAGACAATACAAATGAAGATGCACTCACAAGAGATTTTGAGGTTTGTCTCCTTGTTCTTATAATAAAAAAGGTAAGATGTTAGGTTGGTTAAGGTTACTTATTATGAAACATCTCTCTACATCTAGAAAATACCTTCAATATTTATTGAAAGCTATTCAAGCTCTTCTATTTTCTTATGCATACTATTTTATGTTAGTTTTAATCGTTCACATATTTTTATTTTTAGGTTGGGAGAAGTCATAATGGTTACACTAGAAATTTCATCACACTTAACCCTAACCATTTAGCTAGTTAGGTTAGGAATAGGTCTAGCTTCATTTTAATTTCTATTTTACATCCATATTGCATTTGCTCTCTGTAGTATTCCCCTTGTTTTTCACTTTTGGCTCCAATGTTGTTTTTTAGTTTAGTTCTCCATTTTCTTTTTTCTTTTGATATTATTTTCTTGTTTTTTCATGTATTTTATTCTACATCATGTTTAATAACACCCTACATGAAGAATGTTTCTTTTTTCTTAAAGAAATTGTGGAAAATTTTACAAAGGATAGTTGTGATGATGAATGATGATTGGATAATCTACTACATATTCTCTATTTGGGTTTATATATCTTTAAAGTCAATGATATATATATGGAAAATATGATTCGTTTTAGATCTAAAGTCTTTGGACAAACTACAAAACCAATATCTTTATCAACATCTTCTTTCTGACCCAACTTTGTATTGAATGGTATTTTGACCTATCGACTCAATTAAGTAGATAAGGGAGAGGAGAAAACTTTAAATGAGAATATTAACTCCAGACATCTTTCAAATTGTAGGTTTTAACCCCGTACAAAAATTACTTGCATACGAATTCTAAATGAAAAATAAAAATGCAAGAGCATAACACATAAAACACATATACACTAAGATTTCCCATTGTATCCCAAAACCAAGACTACCATCTTGATTTTTCATTATGTTCCTTTCAATGTTACAATACATATTTATACATGCCAAAGCATCCAATACCATGGACCGAAAACCATCGCGTCTAAAACCATGGACCTAAAACCATCGCGTCCAAAAAACATGTGCGAAAATTATGCACAAAACCATAGGTGGGTCCGCCCAACCTAACATAGGGTCGAAAACCAAAATTTTTCGGGGCGCTGCCTAAAGTGGGGTTACGGGTACCCCTCAATCCCCCTGTTAACTAT
>APFE031094122.1:16064-97249 GCA_000404065.3 Pinus taeda | reverse complement strand
ATAAGTTTGCTTGCTGAAAAATTATTTTGCTGTAACTTTTTGCTGAAATTTTCTTGCTGTAAAAAGACATTTTTCAGAAATAAAGAAGAGCTCTCAAACTGGTTTTCCCCAAGAGTTGTAGGGGGTTTTTCCAGGGTCACGTTGACAAAAAATATCAGTGTTTTAATGTGTTTTTATGGCTGTTTATTTCTGCTGATTTTTATTTTTGCAATTTCCAGCATTCTGTAAATTTTCCAGAATTTGTGTTTTCAGCAAAATTTATTTTTTCCAGCTTGTTGAATGTATGGTTATGGGAAAGGGCATTTAACTACATGGGAGAAATAAGGAGAAACTGAAAACCGGGGTGGGAAAATAGAAATTTTAACAATTCTCTCCACGATTTGAGGCTTGAGCAAGGTCGATTTGATTTATCTAGAGTCCTAGGATAGCTCACAAAGATCAACGAGGATGATTTATGGGTTTTCAGTTTTATTTTTGCTTATAAAAGCAAGTAGATAGTGCTTGTTAAATAAGTTTGTATTTTGAAGACATTGAGGAAATAGTTTGTGAGCTTGGACTTCAACTTTGAAGCTTGATTTAAGTTTATTTCACCAGTGGTAGTTCCTTTGGTTTCCAACCATTCGTAGCCACTTAGTGTGTTTTCTAAGGCATGGAGGGCCCCCACAACGAAAGCTTGGATAGTCTATTTTGTTTGTTGTTCAAATTGTACATGCTAGTGTATCTCGTTCATAAGTGTTTCTTTCATGTCCATAACTTTCAACTTTTATTTTTAAGTATTTTCAGTTATCTTGTACATACTAGTCATTTTATGTTAATGTGCTTGTACTTTATATGTGAGCTTGTTGTCACATTTTACTACATTTTGTTGTCAATATTTTATTACACATTGCTATTAATATTTTAGTGTTTAAAACATTGTTCATAAGTCATAATTATCATAAGGTACTTTTTGTCTACGAGGGTGTAGAAATTTGATATAAATTGCAATTTCTCAAGATGGAAAACTGAAAAACAAGAGACCCAATTATACTCTACTAATGTGTGGAATGGAAAACACAATTTAGAGAAACATGCATAGACATGCAATAAGAAAAACCACAAATACACAGTGATTTCTAGAGGAACCCAACTGGGAAATACTCCTCAAACATCTTTGCATTAATTAGTGGAATTGAGAAACTATTACAATTGTTTACTCCAGATTTGAGCAAAACCTGCGAAGGAATAATTGTTCTCCTACTAACTGAGGACCTATGGCCAACACTTAGCCACTTTTTGGATTTTCAGTTTTATTTTTGCTTATAAAAGCAAGTAGATAGGGCTTGTTAAATAAGATTGTATTTTGAATACATTGAGGAAATAGTTTGTCAGCTTGGACTTCAACTTTGAAGCTTGATTTAAGTCTATTTCACCATTGGTAGTTCCTATGATTTCCAACCATTGGTAGCCATTTGGTGTGTTTGCTAAGGCATGGAGGGCCCCCACAACCAAAGCTTGCATGGTCTATTTTGTTTATTGTTCAAATTGTACATGTTATTGTGTATTGTTCATAAGTGTTTCTTTCATGTCCATACCTTTTAACTTTTATTTTTAAGTATGTTCAATTAGCTTGTACATACTAGTCATTTTATGCTAATGTGCTTGTAGTTTATATGTGAGCTTGTTGTTATATTTTACTACATTTTGTTGTCAATATTTTATTACACAGTGCTATTCATATTTTAGTGTTTAAAATATTTTTCATGAGTCATAATTATCATAGGGTAGTTGTTTCCTATGAGAGCGTACAAATTTGATATAAATTGCAATTGCCGAAGATGGAAAACTGAAAAACAAGAGACACAATTATACTCTACTAATTTGTGGAATGGAAAACACAATTAGACAAACATGCATAGACATGAAATAAGCAAAACCACAAATACACAGTGATTTCTAGAGGAACCCAACTAGGAAAAATCCCTTTGCATTAATCATTGGAATTGAGAAACTATTACAATTGCTTGCTCCAGCTTTGAGCACAACCTACAAAAGAATAATTGTTCTCCTACTAACTGAGGACCTATTGCCAACACTTAGCCACTTTGTGCCTCCATTGGCCTCCTATTTCCTCGCGCAATTCTTGAGGAAATTTTCCCCTAAAATATAGGAATCTCCTCTTATCTGCTTATACACTCAGAACTAGTATACAAATCTTGTTACACTGCCTTTTCATCTCCACTTCAGCAGAGGAATTCAAATTCCTTGCATGCATTAGCTATTTTGGGTTGATTGATCGATTAAATAATAAATATTTGAGTTATATTGTTGTCCCATTGCACAACTGACCTTCAACTGACTCCAATAATAGTTAGAGGTCAGTTAATTGAATACAATTGAAAATAATTGAACTAGATTACTAAAATTTAGCAATCACGCATGCATAACTAAACTCCAAGCCCTCTAACTTGAATATACTAAGCTAACTAAGTGACAAGAGCCATGTCATACAAGTTAACTACCTCCAAGTTATCATGTTGATGTGGAAATTGGATTTACTCAATTTGACAAAGGCTAAAGTCAAATTGAGCCTTTCTTGCTACATTTTTTCAACACTCCCTCTTAGCAAGAAAGGGATTTGCACCACCCCTATCCAACACCTATGGAATGCATTGTAGCACTACCTCTCATGATTATTGCTACTGCAACAACTGCAACTAAGAAGCATAAAATAAACATTGAACCAATTTTGTCTATGCAACTATCAATTGGGAAGATTGCACTAATGTTGATTCTGCATTGTACCTTCTGCATTGCTATCAACACTCATTTATGCTACTCAACATCTAACCGGACCAACTAACACTGATCCTTATGCTAGTGAATATTGTGGGTACCTATAGAAAGGTAATTATCCATGAGGAAGACACCTCAATGGACCCTGGCCAAATCTCTGCAACTCGGGAACTAAGGCTCTACATCGTCACACCTCACTATTGGAGGAATCGCTACATGCATAGCAAAATCTACCTCTAACTTGTAGAGATTTTTCACTCTAACTACAATCTGCTTCACTTGTCCGGTGGCTACACATTTTAGAAAGGCTTTCCCCTTACCGAAAATAACATCATAACCTCTATCCTCCAATAATTCTACAAAGATCAAGTTCTTCTTTATCCCAAGTACAAACATAACATCTTTGAGGAGAATATGGGAGAGAGATGTTGGAAAATCAGAAAGGTAGTAGATATTTTCTCGATCTTGATAATTACTTGTGATGTTTCTTATTATTACAATTCTGTATTTCTTTCTTTAGTTCATCAAGTAAATACCAAAAGCAGCATCACATAAAACAATGAACACAAGATGTAGGCATATGCCAGGGAAAAACCCCCCTTGAGGGGAAAACCCAGTCAAAGTAATTCTTCCTTTCAATAGTATTCTTTGAGACTCTTTACCCTAGACCTTGACCAGACCTTCCCTCCACACAAAGTCAGCCTCCAGAAGATTGACCACTTCGACTATGTAGCAACTTGCAGCAGCTAACAGCTTTCGATAGCAGTCCAACTTGGAAGACTTTGATCTCCCAATCTAGAGCACGAAGAAAAGAGAGACCACCACCAAAATTTTGGTTTTCCTTGACTCCTTAGACTCATCCAAACTCGCATTCACTTTGGCTTCCCGAAAATAGAGTTTCCCAGCTACCCACTTCGCACTTCTGCCTAGTAGAGAGAATTTGAACTTGATGAGAAGTAATGCTTCAAATCAATTCAATTTCCTTCCTTTTATAGGCTTCTTGTGGGATCAAATAGGATCTTAGGTCGACTTGATCTTCCCCTAGGCCGACATGGTGTGGAGGTTCCATAATTCATATTTGACTCAATAATAAACCCTTTTCCATTATTCAAAAGCCCAAGAAAGGTCTATTTAAATGTACAATAATTTTATAGACTCAGAATAAATCATAGAAGTCCTCAATGGGGGCCTTGACCTAACACATGGTGACCCAAGCACGAAACCCATGCTTTAAGAAGTCAAAATAATAATAATAATAATTCTTTTCTTTATTCTTCTCAAAAGTACATTATGTAATGACTCAAGTACATTATTGAAGACCAAACATAGTTAATTTTTCCAACACTCCCTCTTAACTAGGGAGATATTCATAATGTACATATGCAGTGGAAGATCTTAAACTATATGAACCATGAAGAACTTTAGGCACTGCAATGCCATGGACTAGATTCCTTACCAGGGTAATCTATCCAACCAATCACTCAACAATATAGGCATCGCAATGCCGTGGACTAGATTCTTGACCAGGGAAATCTATCCAAGTGGGACTAAGGTGGACTCAAGCTTCTAGCCCCTCTAGGTACCATCAGGCTTACTTGCTATCTACCAACCCAAAAATTTAGGTGTGTATCCAAAATAGAGCTCAATAATCAACACCACCTTTCAAACTTCGAGGACTAATATATCAACACAAAGTGTCAACTAGATGTCTCCCCAGGTAATTATTCACTCGCAAAGCCTCAACACCCCTTGATCCAGCAGATCAGGAATGGCCAATCTCTCCCAATCAAACTGATTGGTAACCAACATGCTATTAAATCTTTCAAGAGATTCACCTATACAAACACAACCCCAATCAATAATATACTTTCACGTGTACATAATCAAATACAAACCATCGAAGTCTTCCAGGAAACAAATGTTGCTTCTCAACTTTCCATGGTAGGACTATCAACTGGATCTTTGACAAAAGATTTCTCAATCATACATTTTTCTTCCTACTTCATATGCAACAACATATTCTTCAGTCAGATCTTGCTTTTCTTCTTTCAACAACACTTCACAATGCATTCTCCAATTTCCTTTTCTTTTTCATGGCCTTCACTCAGACTTACGACTGTTAGTCTAGGTCTAGTGCATGACACATGAAACAGAGAACCATACATGTCACTCCCTATCAACTAGGAAACACCTCTTTATTCGGACTCCCTCTTAATCTTAGGGAGATCTCTTCTATTCATGCTTACTCCAGGAGATCAACTTCTTCTTTTCGACATCGGAGAAACTTTCATGGCTTCCAACCATTTCATCAGAGTTATCATCATCCCCATCGTTCTTATCACACTGATTAGCATCTTCACCAAGTTGAAGATTTTGTACCTACACAACTTCAATAGCAAGTACAACCAAAACTATAGAAGCATGATGTTAGCCATATCAAAATCATGGAATCATTTCAACTTTATTCATATCAGATACCCAAACAAGAGACATATACTCTTCAACATCTTGCTAGGGAATTTATACACCCTAGACTATTTCATAACAACATTCATTAAATCTAGGGTTTCAATAAGTCTTCCAAAGGTATGAATTACCTTACTACAACATATATAAAACCCTAGAAACAATTCACATAAATATAGATCTCAAAGTGTTTAACAACCTTCCAAAACATATATGTTAGACTTCCCACTAGGGATTCATACAAATCCTAGATTTCATCAAAGTTAATCACAACTTAGTCATTAACTTGACCATTTTCCACTAGGGTTAGTTCCAACCCCTACATTTTCAATCATCAAACAGACACTAAAATAACCAGCTCTCACTAGGGTTAGTTGCAAACCCTAGATTTCCAAGAAATCGCCAGAGTCAACCAAAAATTCAAATTTCAAAAAAAATTCACAAATCTCAATTCATCATATTTCAAAGATTTTACTTTGACTAAGGTTTAACTTCGAAACCCTAGAATTACACAATCTCAACAATCATTCAATACATAGATCTCATATTGTTACATTACACACAATAGACAATGTTACTACTAGGATTTAACTGCCAAACCCTAGATTTTCATTTTTCCAACAATCACTTAATAGATTTTAGATTGTTATATCACACATATTAGATATTTTAACTTTTCAAAGGTTTAGCCACAATAACCTTAGATTTCCAAATATCATCATCCTAGAATCTTAGACAAGGACTCCCATTAAATCCTAAAACAAGGACTTCCATTAAGTCCTAAGCCTTATGACCATCAATAACCAGGTCAACACACATATATAGGAATTCATAACCATACATAATCATATCATATGTCCAACAACATTAATATCTTGACCTAGACCAACCTAGGACATATCCATATATATGCGTAGATTTTATCATCATGAAAATTACATTTCATATCACGTGTTAGTCAAACCTAAATTCACAATAATATCAAATAAGAGTTAGACACAAAATCATCTTGATTACACTAGGGTTTGATCATTCATCACACACATACCAAGTAAATCAATTCTAGGACAATATAAGGGTCTTTCTCAAACATTCCACCAAACCCTAATAAACTAGGGTTCTAATGTAGAACACACATTCCACCAAACCCCAATGAACTAGGGTTCCAATGTAGAAACATAGCAAACCCAACATTACCAAAACTTCAAAGGTTCGGGATTTTAGACCTCATCATTCAACCCTAACAAATTAGCATTTCCAAATCACACCAAAATTCAAACATGACATCATCAATAAAACTTCAACTACGATTTCATAATCACCCTAAGCAACTTAGGATTTCAGACATTCACATTAGCATACCCTTCGGTTAGGGTTTTCCAAAACTTGTTTAGGGTTCTATATAGTCAATAAATAATATGAGTAGCATGGGTAGATTTATCAAGATATGAATCACCCAAACAAGAATCACTAAGATTCAATACAGTTAATCATAACAAAGTTAGTAATAGATCATCAAATGAATAATCCTTTCAATCAATGTTTTCAAAGCATACCTTTTTCTTGATCACCCTTATCTTTTGAGATCCTCCTTCTTGCAGATGTTTTCCCTAACCAAGACAACAGAGGGAGAAATGTGATTAGTATTTAATATAATCAAAACTAAATGAATATATGAACCCAAAAATGAAAAGACATGAGATACTTTAGATTTTTTGGGAGCTCCTTCTAAATCTTGAGGGAAACCTACAACCTTCAAGTAATACAAAAATGTTTTTTCCAAAGATATGTTAAAAACTTATAATTTCTAAAACATATAAAACAAGCTATGTAAATAAAATGACTTAATAGTGTAAGTCCCTAATGTCAGATTATCCAGTCTTGACTTTCTTTGAGCCTCCTTCTTCAACAAAGTTGGCTTGATCTCTTCCTCTCTTCTTATTTCTTGGATTCTCAAGATAGTCACTCTTGTAGTGACATTTCTTATGACATTGATAGCACTCTATCTTAGACATGTCAACTTTCTTCCTTGGTCCCTTCGATCTCTTTCCTTTATGATGAGCAACATAAGAATTTGATACTCCTTCAGGATTGGAAACCATTGATATCCTTAATTCATCTTGACTACATGTGGTCCATAATTCTTCAAAGGTGGGAGCCACCTTCCAACTTTTGAGACCTGAAGCAAATGCACCCCAAGAGGGTGGCAATCCTAATATAGCAGTGATCACCAATTCTTTGTCTGGAACAATCTCATCGATGGCTGAAAGATCATCCTTGAGTTTAGTTATCTTCACAAAGAAGGTTTCCACATTATCTTCTTTAGCCATTTTCGTATTCCTTAGCTCATTCTTCAAACTTGCTACTTGAACAATGTTCTTAATAGTGAACAACTTCAACAAGGCTTCATACATCTCCTGAGCATGATTGATGTTAGCTATGAATGGGACAAGATTGTCTTTTATCCCTTCTACCATCAGAATCATAGCCACCAATTCTGTATCCCTAAATTTTGCTTTGTCGACATCACTGGCTTCTTCTTTAGGTTTCTTTACATTTCGTTTAATCAAGTCTAGCACCTTGTTCTTCTCGAGGATTACGTCAATCCTCTTCTTCTAGGATCTAAAGTTAGATGCTCCTTCAAGTTTTTTCTCACCCTTGATTGAGTTGGACATCTTCCTTGAATATAATAGACTCTTTCCCTGAGATAGTTCCTATGAATGGATATGCCTTTTCGTCTTTCTTCACCAAAGCTCTGATACCATGTTGGAAAATCAGAAAGACAGTAAAGATTTTCTCGATATTGAAAATTTCTTGTGATGTTTCTTATTATTACAATTCTTTATATCTTCTTTCTTTAGTTCATCAAGCAATTACGAAAAGTAGTAGCACATAAAACAATGAACACAAGATGTAGGCACATGCCAGGGAAAAACACCCCTTGATGGAAAAACCCAATCAAAGTAATTGGGAAAATCCAGCCAAAGTAATTCTTCATTTCAATAGTATTCTTTGAGACTCTTTACCCTAGACCTTGAACATGCCTTCCCTTCACACCAAGTCAACCTCTAGAAGATTCACCTCTTCCCAGTAACTTTGACTATGCAGCAACTAACAGCTTTTGGTAGCAGGCCAACTTGGAAGACTTCAACCTCCCAATCGAGAGCAAGAAACAGAGGTATACCACCACCAAAATTTTGATTTTTCTTGAGTCCTTAGACTCACCCAAACTCACATTCACTTCGTCTTCTCGGCAATAGACTTTCCCAGCTACAGACTTCGCACTTTTTCTCAGCAAACAAATTTTCACACTTCTACCAAGTAGAGAGAATTTGAACTTAATGAGAAGTGATTCTTCAAATGAATTTGATGTCCTTCCTTTTATAGGCTTCTTGTGGGGTCGAACAGGGTCTCAGGCATAATTTATCTTCCCTCAGGCCGACATGGTGTGGAGTTTCCATAATTCATATTTGACTCAATACTAAACCTTTTTACATGATTTAAAAGCCTAAGAAGGGTCTCTTTAAATGTACAATAATTCTATAGACTCAGAATAAATCCTAGAAGTCCTCAATGGGGACTTTGGCCTAAAACATTGTGACCCAAGCATGAAACCCATGCTTTAATAAGTCACAATAATAATAATAATAATAATAATTTTATTTATTCTTTTGACAAGTACATTACATAATGACTCAAGTACATTATTGAAGACCGTGCATAGCTACTTTTTCCAACACTCCCTCTTAACTAGGGAGGTATTCATAGTGTACATATATAATGGAATATCTCAAACTATATGAACCATGAAGAACTTTAGGCACTACAATGCCATGGACTAGATTCCTGACCAGGGCAACCTATCCAACCAGTCACTCAAAAATTTAGGCATCGCAATGCCATGGACTAGATTCCTGACTAGGGAAATCTATACATGTGGGACTAAGGTGGACTCAAGCTTTCATCCCCTATAGGTACCATCGGGATTACTTGCTAACCACCAACCCAAAAATCCATGTGTGTTTCCAAAACAGAGTTTAATAATCAACACCACCTTTCCAACTTTGGGGACCCAGACATCAACACAAAGTGTCATCCATATGTCTCCCTAGGAAATGCTTCACTCGCAAAGCCTCAACACCCTTTGATCCAGAAGATCAAGAATTACCAATCTCTCCCAATCAAACTGATTGGTAACCAGCATGCTATCAAATCCTTCGAGAGATTCACCTGTACAAACAAAACCCCAATCAATAATAGACTTTCACATGTACATAATCAAATACAAACCTCTGGGGTCTTCCAGAAAATAGAGGTTGCTTCTCAACTTTCCATGGTAGGACTATCAACCGAATCGTTGACAGAAGATTCCTCAATCATATATTTTTCTTCCTACTTCACATGCAGCAACATATTCTTCAGTCGGATCCTACTTTCCTTATTTCAGCAACACTTCAAAATGCATTCTCCAATTTCCTTTTCCTATTCACGACCTTCACTCAGATTTATGGTTGTTAGTCATGGTCTAGTGCATGACACATGAAGAATAGAACCATATATGTCACTCCCTCTCAACTAGGAATCACCTCTTTATCCAGACTCGCTCTTAATCTTAGGGTGATCTCTTCTATTCATGCTTCCTCTGAGAAATCAGCTTCTTATTTTTTACATTGGATAATATTCCGTGGCTTCCAACCATTTCATTAGATTTATCATCATCCCCATCATGCTTATCACACTAATGAGCATCTTCACCAAGTTGAAGATTGTGTACCTGCACAAATTCAATAGCAAGTACAACCAAAACTATAGAAGCATGATGTTAGCCATATCAAAATCACGGAAGCATTTCAACTTTATTCATATCAAATACCCAAACAAGAGACATATACTCTTCAACATCTTGCTAGGGACTTTATACACCTTAGACTATTTCATAACAACATCCATTACATCTAAGGTTTCAATAAGTCTTCCAAAGGTATGACATACCTTACTACAACATATAGCAAACCCTAGAAACCATTCACACAAATATAGATCTTCAAATTTTTTAACAACATTTCAAAATATATATGTTAGACTTCTTACTATGGATTCATATAAATCCTAGATTTCATACAAACAGATTCATCAAAGTCAATCACAACTTAGTCATTAACTTGACCAACTTCCACTAGAGTTAGTTCCAACCCCTAGATTTTCAATCATCAAACAATCACTAACATGACCATCTATGACTAGATTTAGTTGCAAACCCCATATTTCCAAGCAATCACTAGAGTCAACCAAAAATTCAAATTTCAACAAATTTTCATAAGTGTTAGTTCATCATATTTTAGAGATTTTACTTTGACTAAGATTTAACTCCAAAACTCTAGAATTCAACAATCTCAACAATCATTAAATACATTGATCCCAGATTGTTACATTACACACAATAGACAATATTACTACTAGGATTTAACTGTCAAACCCTAGATTTTCATTTTTCTATCAATCACTTAATATATCTCAGATTTTTATATCACACATAATAGATATTTTAACTTTTCTAAGGTTTAGCCACAACAACCTTAGATTTCCAAATATCATCATCCTAGAATCTCAGACAAGGACTTCCATTAAATCCTAAAACAAGGACTTCCATTAAGTCCTAAGACTTATGACCATCAATAACTATGCCAACGCACATATCTAGGAATTCATAACCATACATAAGCATATCATATGGCCAACAACATTAATTCATCTTTACCTAGACCAACCTAGGACATATCCATATATATGCCTAGATTTTATCATCATGAAAATTACATTTCATATCATGTGTTAGTCAAACCTAACTTCAAAATAATATCAAATAAGAGTTAGACAGACAATCATCTTGATTATACTAGGGTTTTATCAGTGATCACACACATACCAAGTAAATCAATTCTAAGACAATATAAGGGTTTTTCTCACACATTCCACCAAACCCTAATAAACCATGGTTCCAATGTAGAACACACATTCCACCAAACCCTAATAACTAGGGTTCCAAGGTAGAAACATAGAAAACCCAACATTACCAAAACTTCAAAGGTTCGGGATTTTAGACCTCATCATTCAACACTAAAAAGTTAGGATTTACATATCACACCAAAATCCCAAACATGACATCATCAATAAAACTTCACTAGCATTTCACAATCACCCTAAGCAACTTAGGATTTCAGACATTCACATTAGCATACCCTTCGGTTAGGGTTTTTCAGAACCTATTTAGGGTTCTATATAGTCAATAAATAATATGAGTGGGGTGGGTAGATTTATCAAGCGATGAAACACCCAAACAAGAATCACTAAGATTCAAGAGAGCTAGTTATAACAAAGTTAGTAACATATCATCAAATGAATAATCCTTTCAATCAATGTTTCAAATCATGCCTTTGTTTCTTGATTAACCTTGTCTTGAGAGATCCTCCTTCTTGCATATGTTTTCCCTAATCAAGCCAACAGAGGGAGAAAGGTGATTAGTATTTAATATAATCAAAACTAAATGAATAGATGAAACCAAAACTGAAAATACATGAGATACTTATCTTTTAGAGTTGTTGGGAGCTCCCTCCAAAGCTTGAGGGAAACCTACAACTGTAATGTAATACAAAAATGTCTTTTCCAAAGATATGTTAAAAACATGTAACTTCTAAAACATATACAACAAGTTATGTAAAGAAAATGACTTAATAGTGTAAGTCCCTAATGTCGGAATCCTCGGGCTTGACTTTCTTTGAGTCTCCTTCAGCAAAGTTGGCTTGATCTCTTCTTCTCTTCATATTTCTTGGATTCTCGGGACAATCACTCTTGCAGTGACCTTTCTTATGACATTAATAGCACTCTATCTTAGGCATGTCAACTTTTTCCTTGGTCCCTTTGATCTCTTTCCTTTATGATGAGAAATATAAGCATTTGATACTCCTTCAGGATTGGAAACCGTTGAATACCTTAATTCTTCTTGACTAAATGTGGTCCATAATTATTCAAAGGTAGGAGCTACCTTCCAATTGTTGAGACCTTAATAAAATGCACCCCAAGAGGGTGGAAATCCTAATATAGCAATGATCACTGACAATTTGTCTGGAACAAACTCATCGATGGCTGAAAGATCATCCCTAAGTCTATCTATCTTCATAAAGAAGGTTGCCACATCTTCTTTAGTCATCTTCATATTCCTCAGCTCATTCTTCAAACTTTCTACTTGACCAATGTTCTTAATAGTGAACAACTTCGACAAGGCTTCATACATCTCCTGAGCATGATCGATGTTAGCTATGAATGGGACAACATTTTTTTTTATCCCTTCTACCATCAGCGTCATAGCCACCAATTCTAGATCCCCAAATTTTGCTTTGTCGACATCACTGGCTTCTTTACATTTCCTTTAACCAAGTCTAGCACCTTGTTCTTCTTGAGGATTAGTTTAATCATGTTCTTCCAATATCTAATGTTAGATGCTCCTTCAAGTTTTTTCTCACCCTTAATTGATTTAGACATCTTCCTTGAATATAATAGACTCTTTCCCTTAGATAGTGCCTATGAATGGATCTACCTTTTCTTCTTTCTTCACCAAAGCTTTGATACCATGTTGGAAAATTAGAAAGGTAGTAAAGATTTTCTCAATCTTGAAAATTACGTGTGATGTTTCTTATTATTAAGATTATTTATATCTTCTTTCTTTAATTCATCAAGCAATTACCAAAAGTAGTAGCACATAAAACAATTAACACAAGATGTAGGAACATGCCAGGGAAAACCCCCCTCGAGGGGAAAACCCAGTCAAAGTAATTCTTCCTTTCAATAGTATTCTTTGAGACTCTTCACCCTAGACCTTGACCAAACCTTCCCTCCACACTAAGTGTGCCTGCAAAAGATTGACCTCTGATGTAGGTTACCCTCGCTTATACCCACAGTATGCATGTAAAATGCATCCACACATTTGTCCCAGGTTTTTAACTCTAAAAGCAGTCAAATCTTCAACCATCAATGGTCAAGGCCCTATTCATCAGTTCCTTTATATCAGAACTCAATCACCCCACATAAACCTTCTATCGGGACTTTAATCGGCCCTCGAGCCTTCATATAAGACTTTATTAAAGCCTTTCGTTAAACCCTTCCTATCGGGACTTAAAACCTCTTCATAACCCTCATTAACCTTATACCACACATATATAACCTTTCCTCTTTAACCATTGGTTACATATATTTTAATGCATAAATGCTCTTTTCCTTTATAAATCATTTACAAAGGAAAACCCTATAAAACATACCTTTTTGCCTTTATACGGCATCTGCATAGTTATTGAGGTTAACTTTATTGCAATTGGGGTATCGTCTCCTCCGCGGTCATAACACATACATGATCTACCACCCCTCTGATTCTGATATGCGGCTATCAGCATGTTTTTAAACAACGTTTTTACATTAAAAGACTCGGGCACAACACTTAACACAATACAAAGGAATACATTGAAATCTTGACCCGAACACATACGGCCGGACTTCAAAGTTTATAAGTCCGCATCTATATTTATTGTCAGGTCCGCCCTTCCATATCAAAACTTCCGTTGCACTGCTCCTCCTCCGATCTCTGATCATCGAAGCCTTTGATCAAATCTTGACTCTCTGTTGTATCCTCTGATCCAATGGTTAACATTACTCCCGACCGTTTAAACTTGCACGCCTATTCTCCACTGTCGATCTTGACCCAACAGATCTGACGGTTTGCATTGATATCGGTTAGATAACACGCGTGAGGATTAACCTCCTGATAAAGTGTTTTCCTCTCTCCTCTCGCTGCCATGCGTCATTTGATGAGTGGAATCGGCACTTGTACTTCAATACTGCTTACGATTTTGAGGCCGCCCGAAATCCACTTTCACTGTTAGAAAACCCACCAATGTGATATTCCTTCGTCTCCTCTGCGATTTGATCATGGCCATTGATCTTCAAGATCTAACGGTTGTTGTGAAACCATACTTCACTTCTCCGCTACTCTATTTACTTATGTTTTTATGCTATTTCTTCAATTTCCCTTTATGGTTCGAGTTTTTCTTCAGGGTTTCACCTTCCGCCTCAGCTGCTTAACTCACTCTGAGCTTAAATCCTCTACGAATTCTCACTCCATTCCTTCTCTGTAAAGCTTCACTATGTTTCCTTAATTGGATTCAAAGACCCATGATGATTCCTATGAATCATTCTCTCCTCTGCGCATTCCATAGAACTCTGTCTGTAACCTCTGTCATAGAACCTATGAATTCATAATTTACATGTAATCCAATCATTCGACATTCATTCAACACTTACAGATTTCCCAAATGAACCTCTATATATATATTATAATATATATATATTATATATATATATATGAACAAGTGATTACAATCAAGACTTCTCTGTCTCTCACAGGCTTGTTCTTCAATATCGTGGCCTCTCCTTTCCCTCTGCCCGTAGGCTTACATTTATACCAGAAAGTTTTGGTGAACTAATTCTGGTTCGATTCCTATATCTATTGAACTGACTCCTAGATGTACTCTATCCTCTATGACCACTTCTCGTCTCCATTTAATTCCTAAGAGCTCTCCTTAGTTCCTCGAATCATGGAACTGCTTAAAGAGTTCTAATTGACTTTAGACTCTTTTGTCATTATTGCCCACTCATGTTCTCATTTATTCGAGAGAATTTACAAACATCTCACATTATCGAATGAAATCACTTAAAAGACTAAATATTACATTAACTTGAGACTTAGGAAACTAACTTCCTTAAAACATTACCCCCCTATGTCTACTTAATTACAATGATTTTCTCTTGGGTGGAATGCTGCTGCATCATACTCCCAAAGTAGAAAATATTCATGATCTCCTGATCATGTGTGTTATCGGGAAATCTAGTGTCCACTTGGAGCTGCTAGTCCAACTAAGACAGGTATCTATCTTAGAAACAAACAAACCAAATCCACTTTCGCTTTCCTTTATGAGAAGTAGATAAGAGGGAAACAAAAGATACCAACCTCAGTCTTGCACTTGGTTCCTTGCTTGGTTCCTCTCCCTTCTGACAGATCCTTATCGCTCCTTCTTCGCTTACCCAGCTTCAAAAAGCACCTATAAAATCAAAGCAGCATAATACTATCGAAGAACAGGGATCTACAATCATAAACAATATGGGACCAGATATATATTGACCACACAAATGCATATATCATCAAACATACAAGAACGTGGAGGAAAACTTGAATATCTTTATTAATATCAAGAATAGAAAAGAGGATTACAACCCATTGTTCTAACCCAGTGTCATCCTCCCAGCATGAAAGCCCTTCTTCACCTCATGAAAAGCTTAGATCACCCAACACTATGATTTTCACCAAGAAACCAACAGCACTTCCTTACAAAATACAAGATTCCAGCCTCTGGATCTCTATGATGAGGGATCCATATATAGATGTTTGCAGGGGGTGAGTCAGATACTGGGTTTTTGATTAGTGTCCTCTCTCTGATAGTTCTTAGTTCCACTTGGAGATTCATGATCTCTTACTCTTCCCCGGGCGAATTCAGAGAGGCAAGTGTCATTGGAGAAGTTTCTGGAAGATTCCATGATCATCCACATTACAAACTGTCTCTGCCATTTGTCTACTCTCGCTCATCGCACCCTACAGAAGGGCTTTCCAGTATGAATCGCACTTTTTGCACTGAGTAGGTGAGATGCATCGCACCCCTAGCACTGAGCAACCTGTATGGTCTAGTTTTGACCAATTCTGAGTAGTTTTCCATGGAGAACTTATGGGAGATGATGTAATCAGCTGACCTTGTTCCTTTAGGGTGTGAAGCAACACTTTTAGGGACTTATAAGCCCTTGGTTTATGGACATGTATGATTTGGGTTGCAGTGCCCAAAAATGTCTATAACAATGTGTCTTTTGATCTTTGTCTTCCGGGATCCCACACTTTGTTCTGTAATTGCTCAAATATCTTTTTCTTTTTTCGTTGTTGTACTTCTGCTATCTTTTGTTCCTTCTTCTTCTCTTTGTCAATCAGGGTCAAGTTCTGGATGATCTTTCTTCCTGCTGCTACCATTTTCCTTCCTATGGCCTGTTTCATCATCAGCTGCCATAATTCTTCAATTTATTTTTCCAGCACATCTTTGGGCTGGTCCATACTTTGCCACTTACTTCTTCCTCTTTCTCTTTGCTTCAGGTTGTTTTTGTTGTCCATTAATTCTTCAAACTGTTGTTGGTTTACTTTTTCTTCTTCTTTTTCTCTTGTTCCAACTTTTTTTGTGACTCCTATGTTGATTGCCTCCGTTTCATCCCTACCCTCTTTCATGATTATTTCTGTCTGCACTAAATCATGACTTTCCAGCATTCTCTCTAGCAATTGAGTATCTTTGTTCCATGGATTTAATTCTTCCACAGAGTCTTCTTCTTTCATCTTTATTTGGCTGCTCATCTGTGCCAAATCTCCTCCAGCATCTGCAACTAAATCTGCATTTATAAAACACTTGTTAAAATAAAAAACATAAGGCTTCTATGCCTTATCTTCCTTTGGCAACAATTCAGTTTGCTGCTATGTTTCTTTCTCCTATGTCAACACATTAGTATGTTGTTTTGAATTCTCAAAAGAACTCATGAGATTTTCAACTAGTCTCTCTTCCACGTCATCTACTCTAATGATGCCTTCCTGGTTTTGTCCATTGTAGTGAACTCCTTCCTTTGCAGTGTCAATCTGTTGAACTTTCATATCCATCTCCTTTTTCTTATGATTGTCATTCATGAAAATGCTTGTGTTTTCCTTTTTCAGCAATCTCTCTTGAACATCTATTCTCTGTTTTTCCAACTCCCTTCTTTGAAAGTCCAATTTTCTATATAACTCAATAATTTCAATTGGAGTAGATTTTGGAAATTTCACACAATTTTCCATACCTTTGTTATTGATAAATCATCATATGTCCTTTCTCTCTTTGCTAAGTCTTTTCAATAGACTTCTTCCTTCTTAACATCTTTCAGTAGATGTCCTTCTCTTTTTCTGACTATCTCAGCAGCTTCCATGGCTATTTCCACTGTGGCTATCATCATGGTGAATTGATGATCTTTTACTATGTTTTCAGCTATCATAGTCTCTTCTTCAAGTTTTCCTTTAATCTCTTGTTGTTTACCTTCTCCAAGAGCTATCTTTGTCTCACCATCTACATTAACATTCCACTTCATTTGTTATGCATCCACAGACAAACTATTAGTCTTAAAAACATAAGACCCTATGGCCCCACTTGATGTTTCAGCAAACATGTCTCCTTATTGTTCTAAATCCTTCATATGTTCTAAATCCTTCATATGATTCAGAAATTCTTCGATAGTATCTTCTTCAATCTCCTCAAGCCCTTCACTTGGTTTCTTGATATTTCCCCCCACTGTATATGAGACTTATCTATCTCATCTTCTTCGAGAACAAAATTTAGATTCTGCTTGTCCTCTTTCTCCTTTATGTCAATATCAGCGAATTGTCCTTCTTTACATGTTTCACCTGCAAACATACGCAAATTTTTGGATTTAAAACCATGTGACCCTTTGGCCTCACTTGAAGTTTCAGTCTTCAAGTCTTCATTTTCAGTCAGCATCTCCTCATGTTGTTTTGAACTATCCCAATATTCTATGAGATCTTCACTTGATCTCCATTCTTTAGCTTCAGTGTAGTATTCACTTTCTCCTAGAATTTCTCCTTGTTCTGGTTCACAAATGAACTCTTCCATTTCCAACTCAACTTCCTTGGGTTTTTCCCTCAACCACTTTACTTGCCTCTGTTGTAGCCTTCTCTACAACTTAGACCACTTCATTGGCTTCTTCCTCAAGACCCAACCTAGTCTTTGGCTTTCCTCTAGTATCCTCCTTAATGCATCGAGTTGTTCTTTTAACTCTACAATTTCTTTGTCAATTTCCTCTTGACTCATCCTCTTGCCATCTGCTTTGGCATTCTGCTTCTCATATCCTCTAATGTGGCTTCTCTCTGAACCTCTGTTATAATTATCATTAGTCATCTTCTTCTCCTCTTTCTTCATGAGATCCTCACTTATCTGCAATAGTTGGTCCTCCTCATTCCAATCTTACCTCACTAAACTCTCCTTACTCAGTTTTTTGGTAAGAACGGGTCCTCTATCTGGAATCTCCTCTTGAGCAACACCTTTGCTCCTTCTAGGCTTCTGCAATCTCTCACTCTCTCTTGAGAACACTTCAACTGTCCTCTCTGTCCAATCTCTTGTTGGATTCTTCAAGTTCACTGCCACTTCTCCATTAGAGTATTTTCCTTACTCTGTCTTCGAGAACACATCTGGTTCTCCTCTCACAGCTTCTCTTGCTGTCACTTGTGCATTAGTGTAAAAACACACATTCTCAATTTAAAACAGAACATATTACCTCACTTTCAAGATCTCAGCATGATCTTGTTTCACCATTCCACCTGTACTTTGAATGGATTTCCTCTGTCTCTTGCATCTGCAAGTTATACTACACATCACCTCTATGTGCCTTCCTTCTATCAAATTAGAATTTGATCCTTCCTTGCTTGCATAAACACCTTAACACATAACTCTGCTTTTATTTCTTTCACATAGAATTTCTCTGTTCTGTTTAAGCCCAATGGTTTTAATTACAACATCGGCTCTAATACCAAATGACGCAGATTTACCCCCACTTATACCCACAGTATGCATGTAAAATTCATCCACACATTTGTCCCGGGTTTTTAACTCTGAAAAGAGTTAAATCTTCAACCATCAATGGTCAAGGCCCTATTCATTAGTTCCTTTATATCGAAACTCAATCAACCCGCTTAAACCTTCTATTGGGACTTTAATCAGCCCTCAAGCCTTCATATAATACTTTATTAAAGCCTTTCATTAAATCCTTCCTATCGGGACTTAAAACCTCTCCATAACCCTCATTAACCCTTATACCACATATATATAACCTTTCCTCTTTAACCATTGGTTACATATATTTTAACGCATAAACGCTCTTTTCCTTATAAATCATTTACAAAGGAAAACCCCGTAAAACATACCTTTTTGCCTTTATACGGCTTCTACACAGTTATCGAGGTTAAATTTATCGCAATCAGGGTATCGTCTCCTCCGCAGTCATAACACATACATGCTCTACCAGCCCTCTGATTCCGATATGCATCTATCGGCATGTTTTTAAACAACGTTTTTACATTAAAAGACTCGGGCACAACACTTAACACAATACAAAGGAATACATTGAAATCTCGACCCGAACACATAAGGCTGGACTTCAAAGTTTATAAGTCTGCGTCTATATTTATCGTCAGGTCTGCTCTTCCATATCAAAACTTCTGCTGCGCTGCTCCTCCTTTGATCTCCGACCACTGAAGCCTCCGATCAAATCTTGATTGTCCGTTGTATCCTCCGATCCAATGGTTAACATTACTCCCGACCGTTTAAACTTGCGCGCCTATTCTCCATCGTCGATTTGCACCCAACAGATCGGACGGTTATCGTTGATACCGGCGCGAGGATTAACCACCCGATAAAGTGGTTTCCTCTCGTCGCCACACGTCATTTGATGAGTGGAATCGGCACTCGTCCTTCAATACCACTTACGGTTTTGAGGTCGCCCGAAATCCACTTTCACTGTTAGAAAACCTGCCAATGTGATATTCCTCTGTCTCCTCTGCGATTGGATCCTAGCCATTGATCTTCAAGATCCAACGGTTGTTGTGCAACCATACTTCACTTCTCCGCTACTCTATTTACTTATGTTTTTACGCTATTTCTTCAATTTCCCTTTGTGGTTCGGGTTTTTCTTCAAGGTTTCGCCTTCCGCCTCAGCTGCTCAACTCACTTTATGCTTAACTCCTCTGCGAATTCTCACTTCGTTACTTCTCTCTAAAGCTTCACTCTGTTTCCTTAATTGGATTCAAAGACCCATGATGATTCCTCTGAATCATTCTCTCCTCTACGCATTCTATAGAACTCTGCCTGTAACCTCTGTCACAGAACCTATGAATTCATAATTTACATGTAATTCAATCATTCGACATTCATTCAACACTTACACAGTTCCCAAATGAACATATATATATATATATATATATATATATATATGAACAACTGATTACAATCGAGACTTCTTTGTCTCTCACAGGCTTGTTCTTCAATATCGTGGCCTCTCCTTGCACTTTGCCCGTAGGCTTACATTTATACCAAAAAAATTTGTTGAACTAATTCTGGCTCGATTCCTAAATCTATTGAACTGACTACTAGATGTACTCTATCCTCTATGTCCACTTCTCATCTCCATTTAATTACTAAGAGCTCTCCTTAGTTCCTCGAATCATGGAATTACTTAAAGAGTTCTAATTGACTTTAGATTATTTTGTCATTATTGCCCACTCATGTTCTCATTTATTCGAGAGCATTTACAAACATCTCACAATATCTAATTAAATCACTTAACAGACTAAATATTACATTAACTTGAGACTTAGGAAACTAACTTCCCTAAAACACATTACCCCCCTATGTCTACTCAATTACAATGATTTTCTCTTGGGTGGAATGCTCCTGCATCAAACTCTTCCCAGCAACTTCAAGTATGCAGCAACTAACAGCGTACGGCAGTAGTCCAACTTGGAAGACTGTTGGGTCTAAAATGCATATGCAAATTAGAGCTTAATTTAATGTCAACCCGGGAAGGTAAACTTAGAAGTGCTTATCTAAAATATATAGATCTAGAAAGATTCCTAATTTGTCCAAGATCTTAAAGTCCCCTTACAAGAACAAGATCTCTTTCAATATTAGAACATCTAATAAGAAATTAAAAGCTGAAACGAAATAAACCTAGATCTAATAATTGTATGAGATCTTACGGTTCTCTTACAAGAACACTTTCAAATAAGATTCTTCCAATATTAGAACATTTAACAAAACTTGAAAGTTGAAATCAAACAAAAACATAAAATAAATTATACCTAAAATAAACAAATAAGCATGCAAGTGAGGCCATGGGGCCCCTCCATAACTCCACAAGCACACCACTTCAATGGAGACTCAGATGTAGAAACGCAAATTGAAGTATGATCCTTTATTTCAAAATCTCCATTACAAACCAACTCTAAGATTTACAACTCTAAGCTCTAAGATACATACTCCAAAATTCTAATATTACAAAAACTTCAAGATTACAAATGAGGAGATTGTACTCCTATTTATACAATGGGATGAGTAACAAACTCATAATGATCATCCACTAATCTCTCTACTTTCCCAAAATATGATCCCACAAATCTCTCAAGCATTTTTAACTACTTTCCCATTATTACAAAATATGATCCCTCTGAATCTTCCATAAATCTCTCACATATCTTGGATATGCCAACCAAATCCTCCATGATTTTCTCCTTAGGAATTTGATAAGATATGCCAACCAAATCCTCCATCATTTTCTCCTTAGGAATAGGCTTGCATAATTATATCCTTAATATGGTGGAGGGGATATGGATAAGTCTCTTGGAATTAATTCTTCACATATTTCCTACACATCACAAAACTCATATATTCTTGAGATATATATAAAAATATGTACATTTTCTAATAATTAATCATAAATTCACTTGTAATACAAAAATGAATAAAATGGAAAATAAGAAGGTGAAACCCAAATGTATTTATGAAAATGATATGATAAAAGGTTAATGGGACGATGAGATGTAAGGAATAGTGAAGAAAAAGGTGGATGAAAATATGACATTTCTGAGTCCCAACATCCTCCCCAACTGAACTTTTTGCATGTCCTCATGCAACCATGCATGGGTCTCTTTAAGAACATTTGGCATCTTGAAAAACTTTGGCTTTACATGATGATGTCTTTAATAATGAATGTTTCCAGGATATGTGAAAGACATGAGTAACAACTTACATTTTCTTATGGTTGGTTCTTGTGTGACAACCATGAATACAAAGAATGTTGGTTCTTGTGTTAACAACATTTATTTCATTTTCTGTTCTCTTTTCTTCAATAATAATGTAAACACTCACTGAAAATCATAAGCTATCAATGTGCATAAGAAAGCCTTTTTGTAATATTAATGAAGCATGCCAATATTGCGTATGAAGCAAAGTGCAACAAAGTATCATTGGAAAATAAATGTTGGTGGATGGTAAATGAGAAAAAAAACTGGAGTGATAGGGGTGAAGAAATGGAATCATGGAAGTGAATATAGTTCTCCCCCCCCTCAACTGAATTGGTTGCATGTCCTCATGCAACTTGACATGGCTCATGAAAGGAAATGTAGCATGGTGAGGGAATTTTCCAAAATATTCAAGTTAGCATATAAGGAATTGCATGGTTAAAGATTAGAAAACAACATACCTCTACTTACCCAAGAATGATGAACTATGCAAGAAGAATGTAGCTGCTGCCGCTGCTAGATCAGAAAAATGTGACTGATGTTGTTGTAACTAAATCATGGGAGATGAAGGAATTTGAACTGCTAATGTTGAATCATGGAAAAGATAAATGCTGAAAGTGGAACTGTGGTACTCTCATAGATCATAATGCATACTGTTGTAACTACTGAGGGAGTCATGAAAAAGTGTATAGTCTTCACCCGCTACAAACCCGATGGTACAATTCTAAACATGCGAACGAATGTGTCGATGTCGAGCATGAATAGAAATCATTGGATTACCGGCCATTGATGTATGTCGTTAACCAATGTGAGGCAACTCACCATTGATGTCAATGAGTGCCAAGGTACCGGAGTACATCTTGCGAAGTGCAAATGGATGTGTCGAGGTCGAGCCACTTGCCAGATCTGAAGATCAAGGGACATTGATGTATTCCCATGATCGTCAGCGAGAGAACTTGCCATTAAGGCATGCAAGCCTCTAGGTACTCTAAAGGAACTCTAGTCTATTTCCCAGATAAGGTGTTGATGTCGATGGGGCAAGACTTGTTGAAAGGTGGGCCTTAAGGAATCCCACATCAATCAACGCGAGTTTGTACAAAAAGATTTGGTAGGACTATAATGGAAAGAACTCACGGACAAGCAGTGTGGATCAGCATGGCGAGGAAAACGAGGCAATGTAATCATGGAAAGGGAATGACTTCGAGCGTCCAAAAATGAATGTAAGGAAATGCATGGTGTATGAAGATGAACCCTTGCTATGAAAAATGGATATGGAAATGTCATGCTTTATGGATTTATAATTGGTGGAATTCAAAATCTGCTTCAAAAAGGGAAGTGCAAGGTAGTGGTTGTGGAGTTGGATTTGTCTTTAGAATTTTTCATGAATGTAGTCTTCGGAAGACCAATTGTCGTCACAATGTAATCTCCTTATGATCACTTGATTATCCTGTAACCTGTAAAAAAAAACTTGGTACAAAGAAAACATAAGTGTGCTCTAGAAGAAATGGCCAGTTCCTTCATGATTCTTACGCAAAAATTTCATACCAAATAAAACAAATTAAGGACAATCAAAGTGTTGAAATTGACTTAATCATGATATTAATATCAATCCATCTTTTTTAAAATAACCATGAAAAGCAATACCCCTTGTTTGTGTCAGATGATATATGCTCGGCAAAAAGATTGGCATTAGAAAGATCTGCTTTGTTCTACATATTAGTATGTCTTATAAGAGCATTCAACAAAAATGTGTTATGAGTTTAATGCCAACTTGAAGCTATCGAAACAAGATAATCATCATCTATAAAATCCTTCAAATGTTTGATAAATCGATCCTCAAAATTTGTTTCCAAATGTTCCATTATTTATTTTCAAACATGCATGAATTTGTGGGAAAAAAAAAAATATATATATATATTATATATATATATAATATATATTATTTTATTTTTTTATTTAAAAAACAAAACGAAACAAACAAAAATTGAAATTCATATTTTTTATTTTTTAATAAAAAATCAATTTTTTTTTTAATTTGTTTTTTTTTTTTTAATAAAGAAATCAACAAAACAAATTCTAAAAATAAACTAACACTAAAATGGATTTTTTTTTAATATCCCTAAAAAAACACACAAAATCCTCTAGAATCAATGAAAAATCTAGCTTTTTGTTTAGAAAATCAAGAGAAGATAATGCAAATGCCAAATCTCTCCAAGATAAGTCAAATCCAATTTTTTTTATCACTAAATTGAATATAAGATAAATTGGGATTTTTCATTGTAATAGCCTTGTTCCATTCTTCTGAACATATTCGTGTGATTGTGTGTTGTATGGTTGGATTTTTTTTATTATTATTATTATTTATTTTTTTTAACTAAAATTTAAAAAGACTAAGTTTTATCTAAATATTTTTTTTTTTTTTAGGATGATTTTTCACTCATGTAGATCAATTTTCCAGCAAAAGTATTTTTATTTGAAATAAATCAATAGATTTTCTGATCTTCCTGATCGCACGAAGCACAAGAAGAGAGCATACTAATCTCTTGATTTTTTATTTATGCAGGTTAGCGTGGATGGATAAAACACAATTAAGATTTGCGACAAAACCTTGCATTATATACACTCTTTCTGCAATGTCACGGGGGTGTTTAGACTCTCGGAAGACAAGGCTTTCCAATAATCAAGCTCTTGGCTCACCCGTGATACAGAAGCAAGACATAGAGATGCAAAGATGTGCCACTGAATTTATTCATAATGATTTATTTTTTGAAAACAAGACTAAAAACTTCTAATGATAATGACTTCTAATGAGATCTCATTTTTATTTGTCTAATCTATTCTACATTAACTTAAAAGATGTTTTATATTTAAGTAAAAGAAAGCTTCCCATGAAGCCATCTACGGACTAAAAATTCGAACATGCTCACATCAAGATTTAAAAATTTACAATATGTTTTGCAAGTATGTGAGAATCCTATCTCAGAGTTGACTCAAGGTTATTGTCCTTGCTCTCCAAGAAGCACCTGTTCAACATTGTCAAAGTCCTCATCCATAGATGGATTAGTGAGAAATGGAGGGTTTAAAATAAAAACTAAATTTAAAATAATTATGTACGAAAATAAAAATGCTCCAAACTTTGAACTCCTTTACGAACTTGTTGTCACCAAATTCCACAAATTAGTCCATAAAAACAAATGCATAAAATAAATACTAAATCCTTCTAGTTGCACTTCCTCGGCAACGGTGCCAAAATGTTGGGTCTAAAATGCATATGCAAATTAGAGCTTAATTTAATGTCAACCCGGGAAGGTAACTTAGAAGTGCTTATCTAAAATATATAGATCTAGAAAGATTCCTAATTTGTCCAAGATCTTAAAGTCCCCTTACAAGAACATATTCATTAAGATCTAAATCAAACAAAAACATAAAGTAAATTATAAACAAATAAGCATGCAAGTGAGGCCATGGGGGCCCTCCATAACTCCACCAGCACACCACTTCAATGGAGACTCAGATGTAGAAGCAAAAATGAAGTATGATCATTTATTTCAAAATCTCCAAAATTCTAAGATTACAAAAACTTCCAGATTACAAATGGAGAAGATTGTACTCCTATTTATACAATGGGATGAGTAGCAAACTCATAATGATCATCCACTAATCTGTCTACTTTCCCAAAATATGATCCCACAAATCTCTCAAGCATTTTTAACTACTTTCCCATTATTACAAAATATGATCCCTTTGAATCTTCCATAAATCTCTCACATATCTTGGATAAGATATGCCAACCAAATCCTCCATGATTTTCTCCTTAGGAATTGGATAAGATATGCCAACCAAATCCTCCATGCTTTTCTCCTTAGGAATAGGCTTGGCATAATTATCTCCTTAATATGGTGGAGGAGATATGGATAAGTCTCTTGGAATTAATTCTTCACATATTTCCTACACATCACAAAACTCACATATTCTTGAGATATATTTAAAAATATGTACATTTCTAATAATTAATCATAAATTCACTTGTGATACAAAAATGAATAAAATGGAAAATAAGAACGTGAAACCCAAATGTATGTATGAAAATGATATGATAAAAGGTTAATGGGATGATGAGATGTAAGGAATAGTGAAGAAAAAGGTGGATGAAAATATGAAATTTCTGAGTCCCAACAAAGACTTCGATCTCCCAATCCAGAGCACGAAACAGAGAGAAAACACCACTAAAATTTTGATTTTCCTTGACTCCTTAAACTCACCCAAACTCACATTCACTTCGGCTTCCCGGCAATAGACTTTCCCAGCTACCCACTTCACACTTCTGCCCAGCAAACATATTTTCGCACTTGATGAGAAGTGATGCTTCAAATGAATTCAATGTCCTTCCTTTTATAGGCTTCTTATGGGATCGAATAGGGTCTTAGGCCAACTTGATCTTCCCTTAGGCCAACATAATTTGGAGGTTTCATAATTCATATTTGACTCAATACTAAACATTTTTACATGATTCAAAAGCCCAAGAAGGGTTTCTTTAAATGTACAATAATTCTATAGGTTTAGAATAAATCCTAGAAGTCCTCAATGGGGACTTTGACCTAAAACATGGTGACCCAAGCATGAATCACATCCTTTAATAAATCACAATAATAATATTAATAATAATAATTTTCTTTATTTTGTTGACAAGTACATTACATGATGACACAAGTACATTATTAAAGACCGAACATAGTTACTTTTTCCAACACCAGAGTCCCTCTTAAAGGTTACAATACCAATTCATGTAGCATTGTATCTCCCATAATCCCCCAATTCAATATCCATTTGGAGATCCTTCTCCTCCAAGGTACTAATAAATTCCTTGTTTCATTTTATATGGTAAGAGGCACTAGAATCTAGCTACCAATCACTCCCTCTTATTGTGTTAGTAAAGCAAGAAAGGAGGGTGAAATCTAGCTCAGATTGGTTAGCCAAGGCATCTCCTCCTACTCTTGTTGCAAGCTCCTTGCTAGATTTCCTTTGCGGACACTTTGTTGCATAGTGTCTGAATTAATGGCAGTGAAAACATTTTATCTTACTTAGAACCTTCTTCTTTCCATTGTTTTGGTTGGACTCATCTTTCCCTTGGGACTTCTTTCCCTTGGCCTTCATTCATTTTCCAACTAGAGCAAAGTCCTCTTCCTCTTCTTTGGATGTTACTCCATCTCTAGTATTTCTCTTGAATTCTTCTTGAACCAAATCAAACCACAACCTTTCCCATTTGGTAATTTTTCCCTTCCATTCACAAAGTCCTGGTAACTATGCCAGGATTTTGGAAGACCTAGAAGAGCTAGGCTCACCAGGTGATCTTCTACTACATTCACCCCAACCCCTCCAAACTCATCTTGAACTTGAGTAAACCTGGAGAGATATTGTGGGATAGTCCCATTTTTATGCATCCTAATGTTTCGAAGTTTGTCATTCAGGGCCAATTTTCTATGGTCATTGTTATTTTTGAATAGCTCATTCAGTGTCTTCCACATAGCAAATGGTGTCTCTTTGCCATGGGGGTTTGAGACCATGTGGTCTCTCACACCTTCGAGAATGATCCTCCTGGACCTAATAACATCATTCTCCTATTAGGCTAATTGTTGTTCATCATACTATTAGGGTTTTAGAATAACAATTTTAACATATTCTATACACCAGTATGATCAAGAACTGATTCCATGTGGTCCTACCAGGCTACTAAATTCGAGCTACCCTCCAGGGCATACTCCAATATCAGTCTGTTGAAATCCATTCTCCCATATCTAAAGAAAAACTGCTACATTGAAGCTGTAATTCGAAATTTTTGAAGAACAAATTTGAAACATTGGCTCTAATGTGATTTCAAGGCTTTGATACCATGTAGAAATTTGATATAAATTTCAACTACTCAAGATTTCAAACTGAAAATCAAAAGAGACAATTCTACTCTACTAATCTATGGAATGGAAATCACAATTTAGAACAACATGCATAGACATGCAATAAGAAAAACCACAAATACACAGTGATTTCTAAGGGAATGCAATTTGGAAAAACCCCTCAAGCCTCTTTGCATTAATCAGTTGAATTGAGAAACTATTACAATTGTTGCTCAGCTCTGAGCCCAACTTGCGAAATAATAATTATTCTCCTATTGACTGTGGACCTATGCCCAACACCTATCCACTTTATACCTCCATGAGCCTCTTATTTCCATGCACAATTCACGAGGAAATTAGCCCCTAAAAGATAGGAATTTCCTCCTATTTTCTTGTGCAACTCTTAAGGATTGATCATTGATTGCATGCAACACTTGTACACTCAAAACTAGTATACTATTATTGTTACACTACCTTGTCATCTCCACTTCAGCTAAGGAATTTAAATTCCTTGCATGCATTAGCTATTTTGGGTTGTTTGATCAGTTAACTAACATATCTATGAGTTAGAATGTTGTCCCACTGCATAATTGACCTTCAACTGACTCCAACAATAGTTAGAGGCCAGTTCACTGAATACAACTGAAAATAATTGAACTAGATTACTAAAATTTAGCAATCACACTTGCATAATTGAACTCCAAACCCTCTAACTCGAATTTACTAATCTAACTGAGTGACAAGAGCCATGTCACACAAGTTAACTACCTCCAAGATTTCCTACTAATGTAGAAATTTGGTTTACTCAATTTGACTAAGGCTAAAGTCAAATCGAGTCTTTCTTTCTACATTTTTTCAACAAAGGGCAAGCTAGTTGACAAGTTTAGTAAAGGACCAAAAGTGCCATCCACTAACTTTCTTAGTGGAGAAGGCCCTAACTCTTTCACAACTTTTCACTAAGTATTGCAACAATAAGCACCATAGTTCCTTGCTTCTAAATTCATTATTCATTTTTTGCTTTCCTAGACTAAATCAATGACTTAAGCATACACCAACTAAGAAGTTGCGTAAAACACTCTGAGTGTCCATCCACTCTCTCTCATAAGTGGAGAAGGCCATAGTGAATTCTTACCTTTTTAAGTGGTGTTAGGTTGAAGTTTATTAAATTGGATACAAGACTATCGGAGTTTCCACTTCCTCTCATCAGCGAGAAAGGCCATAGTGCATTACCAATCCATTAAATCAAAGCCCCATCGTTGTTTCCAGTTTTAGTTAGTTACAAGCATTTGAGTGTGAGAACTTAACATTCTTGAACATTATTGCACAGAATACTATGAACTATGTGAGAGGCCTTAATGTGTGCCCAATCCTAAATGTTCATGATTCAAGTGTGTGTTTTATTTACTATGTAGTTTAGAAGTTATGTTTCATTTCTTTTGGCTTAGCTTTAACTTTTGTTAGAATTCTAAGTTTTGATTTTAATTAGCTAATTTCAGTGCTTAATTTTAGAAAGTGACAGCCAATCTAGCCTAGGTCTCTACAGATAGTATTGTGCTTCTAAGTTTACAAACACCCAGATTGATACGAATATTATGTCCTAGTTTACATACTTAAATTAACCCAATAGATTTTTTTATGGAGCTAGTCAAGGGCACCCACCTAGATGTTGTGTGGTTGTTGTCCTTCATTTGTTATCTTCACATTACTTTTACATCCGATTTGCGCTGGGAAATTACTCCAATACTAATGTTGAACTTGGAGGCCTTTGACCCTACTATAATTGCTCAGAACATGGATATCTCTAAGATCCAAGTATTGGGAGATTCATAAGTAATCATTGACTGGACTAAAGGGAAACCTAGTATGCCAAAATGGTCAATGTTTAGTGTTTGTTTGACTCAATGAAGGAGACCATAGGGAGTTTTGAATCGATTACCTTTCATCAAGTAGACAAACCCTCTAAGGAAACTCTAGCATTGGATTCAAGATATTTGGTCCCTCGAGTTTATGGACAGGTAGTTGTAGGACGATGTGTCCCTCAACCTTAGTTTCTTTTTTTTTCCCTTCCCTTATTTCTATAGCAAGCATTGGGAAAGGATCATAATGTTTTGATGAATATTTGAATAAATAATGCATATGAAAGTTACAAGAAAGTGACTTTTTAGAGGCCTTTTGAGGTGATGATACAGTGAGAATAATGTGGGTTATGCCCTATGTTGTAATTTCCTTTTGATCTCATAATCAATTATCTTTAGGATAACGAAATGTATATTTCATATAGAAATATAATAGATTTATTTATTCTCTGAAAAATAATAAACATTAAGGTGGTAATGTATCATTGTCACCACCCCAGATGGGGTGCTTGTTACTATACAGGTGGGGGGCATATTGCCACTAACCCACTATGCATTAATGGATGGGATGTGGCATTACACCCCCTAGAAACATTAGCCCCTCACCGCCCTTAACAATGGATAGTCGTTGGAGTTCAAGGGCGCCCATTTTGTTTCATAATAGTGTTAAATGTTCTATTCAAGTGGATATCTTGCATATCCATGACTTGCACTATTGACATCCATGAGAATCGAATGGCCCTATCCTAGGCGCATAAAGAATCAAGGAAAGTCTTTTCATATGACAAATGGTGATGATTTGATTTTACGGTTTCAAATGGCATGCAAGTTGTGATTTTCTGGTAATCAATTTCACATGTTTGATGGCTTTATGGATCTTCATGGCACAAGAACTCTCCAAAAATGGTGCCCCTTGGCAAGTATCCACCACTATTTTCTATAGGGTTTGGTTTCTCGTATGTTTTTTCATTATTTAGTCTTTTGCCTCAACATGAGGGCTTTGTAACAATCTAGACCTCTCTCGTTTTTCCTCACAATGTATCACCCTTCCTAGCCCCTTCTACTTCTACTCCCCTTACTCTTAGCCACTTTTAATAGTGTTTCAATGGTTTTCGGCATTTCCCTATGGTCATTCCTTCTTGTGCACCACGCTTTATTCTTTCTCATACCCAAGCTACTTCTATATGCCATCCCCTTCTCATTTCAACTAGCTCTCTCACCTTGGTTTTCCAACTTTGCTTCTCTCTACAATCTATTCTCTAGCTTTAATTTCCCCCGCAACATGTTTCCTCCCCGTCATTTGTTATGCCTCCCCAAAGGGCGTGGCTAAGAAATGGGGCAACCTCTCAACATGTGCAGGAGAGTTCATGAGCCCAATCTCAAGTTGCTAGCTCTATCCAACGCTATAGAGAGCACACCCCGCCTCCTATTTAAGTTGGAATCGAGCAAGTTGAACAAGAAATTGCTAAAGAATATCGATTTCTTTCGAACAATGAAGTTCTAGCATATGTTGGTGATTGGATACTTCGCACGGGCCATACCTATGGCAGGTACAATCAATATATGTACATTATGGGCATTTATAGCACCTTATGTTAATATTGGACAAAGTGTTATTGGACATAAATGATGCTAAAGAAGAGGTTCTCCTAGCGCTAGACATCATGCCACTTACTTTGCAATCTCTAGATAGAAGACTCGCCACGTGGAAGCTCACCTTAGCATACCCCTTGACTCTAGCTACTCTCCTAGAAGTAGCAAGGAACCTATTGCAGTTGAAGCTACACACTGATAAGTCCAAATGATCTTTCTTTATATGTTTATTGTTATGAATTTCTATTTTCGGTCTCTAGTTTTGCAGTGTATTTTGGGCCTTGAGGGCTTGGACTTTTGTTACTTTTCTAGTTAGTTTTCTTATTGTTAGTAATTGGTTTATATGACTGATATCTAAGCATCAATTTTGTATTTGTTCTGGGTTCCCTAGCGACAGACCAGATTAAACATTCTCATGTTTTATCAGTTTTTCTTGATTTTTGAATAGAAAATTAACCTTGACAAAAGCAAAACAAAAAATTTATCAATCACCGTGGAATTGTAAATTAAAAATAGTAACGTGTAATCATTTTGATATGCAAGTGAAAGAGTCACAAATTCCTAAACAAAAAGGTAATTAGAATTGAAAGGATTAAAGGCAAATTTTAATAGGGACAATCCTTTTGTGTAACCTTCCATTTTCTTATTTACTGAGGACTTTCTTAAAAAGGAATTCATTTAATTGAGATTTCTATTGTGTTTTCCTTAGACATATTTTATTATATTAACCATTGAAATGAAGTATTTTCATTAAAACTATATGAAGTACATTTAACAATCGGAAAAAGACTATAAATTTTATTGCATTTTCCAACAAGCCCACCTTATCAAACCAAAATGTTCAAATGCAAATTATCTTTTAAGATAATTTCAAAATCCCATATCTTAGTTGACCAGGAAAGAAATTGTATAAAAAACGTGTAATTTTGTTAAACCATATGTAGAAAAAAAATATGATTCCATATTGTTAAAATTGGCAACTAGGGCCAAACTCCATGTAGGTCATCTTATTTATGGCAACTGATATTTTTTTTGGATCCCTCTCATCGAGAGGTGTAGGATTGATTTAAAGATCATCAGATTCTGATAAGTATTCATGGAGTTATGAATTTGATTGTGTTATAAGACAATTCGTCAAGGTCGGCCAGCAACCAAATAAACGCCACATGTGCTCCATGATTTAGTATAAAAAGAGGTGACTTGATAGTCATTTCTAGACACACTCTATCTTGATTTCTCTCCACTTGTCTTGGGTTTTAGTGGAAGAGAAATCTAGGAGTGGAAGCCCTAGACGTTGGAGGAAAGAAGACTAAGGGAGTTGCCCTAGAGGAGATGTCCTAGCCCTAGACACAGTCAAAAGGAGAAGGCTCTACGCAGTTTATATGCAGTCAAGAGGAGGCTCTTCTCACAGCAAAGATCCTACGTTGTCTTAAAGGAGACTTCTATAGCGCAATAAGGAGAGGCTAGAACGTTGTCCAAGATCATTGTTTCAGGAAGCCCTGATGACAACCTAAACGTTGTCTTAAAGGAGGAGACACATCCATTGTCTTAGAAGTGCCATTATGCCCTAAACGCAGGCCTTACTAGAGGCCTAATCAACTGCCCTTATACGTTGTTTAAAGCTACCCCTATACGCAGTTCCTTTGTGCCCTAATCTGTTGTCAAGAAGATACATACGCAGATTAGAAAGGGTCCTTATTTTTGTCACAAAAGATCCTAATACACAGCCTTCTAACCATAGTTTGTGAGGCCCTAATCAGAAGGTTGAAACTAGTATTACAGCATGAAGGATATATGTTGATCTAGGTGACAGCATGTTCTACCAACGCTGATTGGGACAACGGATTGCACGAGGAGTCAGAGCCCTAATCTATGGGTTGTTGGGTGAGTATAGGTGCTGGTGTTAGCCCTATACTCCTACATAGGACAACAGCAAGGTATGCTAAGACACATGGGACAACAATAAGGTATGGCAAGGCTAAGGGTACAACAGTAAAGGGACATCAGCTACAACAATATATCTAGGCAGCAGTGGCAAGGGACAGTTACATAGTAAATGGGACAACAAAGGGATGCTAAGGCAAACATGGGACAACAGCAAGCATGGACAGCATGGCAAGCATGACAAGCATGGACAACATGGATAGCAGTGGCAAGCATGGTGCTGCAAGCACATGAGACATGTTGTATTACGACATGTTTCAACAATGACACATGGGATAGCAGTGCAGCATAAGGCGCAACGGTATGATGTGTACAGCATGGTCATGAGGTCTAACATTATGATGATGGGTGCAGCATGGTATAGCACGGTGAGCTGCAGCATGATGATGAAATGCAACACAATGATAGGTGAAGGAGTCACCTTGGAGAATCAGTTGAAGCAACATGTCTTCAATTGATCTCATGTATGATCTTCTTAGAGATGATCTATGCTCTTGTTTAGATAAGTCAAAGTGTTGACTTTTGTTGTAAATGTACTCTCTCTATCTCTCTCTCTCTCTCTCTGCTGAACTATTGAAGAACATATAAGAATAATTGATCAAGGGTTTCCCCACATTGGGGTTTGTCCCTGGCTAGCGCCACATCTTGTGTCCTCTTGTTTTGGCTTGTCTTCTGCGATTTATGTTTATGTTCTATCTACAGTTTACTTTAATGCTGATGTGATTGTTAATCTGGAAAAGATATTGAGCTAACTGTGAAAATTGAAATAAATTGCTCTAAGCATAGAACATAGCTAAAACTAACATGGTATCAGAGGTGAGGTGAAAACAAAGCCCAAGCCAGAGTGAGAGAAATCACCAAAGATAGTTAGGAAAGGACAAAAGGATCAATGGATTCCTCATCCCTCTTCAAATTTACCAAGGGTGAAGTCGAAGCAGAGAATATTATCAGAAGTGCGCAGTGGAAGCTTTTGATGGCCTACCCAAAGACCACTTTATTGGGAAGTCCGGATCTAAGGGTGGAAAGAAAGACAAATGCCTTGTCTGTAATAAGTTCGGCCATTATGCGAAGGAGTTTCTAAATGGCAGGGACACATCTCTTGATAAAAATAACAATCATTCCAGGGACATCTTCAATGATCGAAAGAATGACAGGTAATGCGGGTCATCAAGGAAACGACCAACTCTTCAAAGAAAGCAAGGAACCCCAGGTATGAAGAATCAAATGTTGTTTCTGATAAGATAAAGAAGTGTTATCTAGTATTGGCCCTCTCCTTCAGAGTCTTTGAGAATCTAGCTTATTGATTGTAGTGCTTCAAGGCACTTCATCGAATAGAAGGGTGATCTCTCTAATTTAGCAGAGATGGAAACAATCGTGGGATTATACTTGGATTCGATGCCCACCTATCCTAGAAAGGGTGTAGGGAATGTTACCCCTCAATTGAATGAGGGTAACTCGATTCATTACAAAATCTCTTTTATGTACCTGATCGCAAGAAGAACCTGGTGTCCATTTCAACAATGGAAGTGAAAGGTTTCATGGTGGCATTCATCGATGGAAAGGTACGTGTTTGAAAATAGAATTTTCAAAGATGTTATTACTCATGGGTTCAGGGTTGGCAATTTGTATCAAGTTGCAGGAAGTCCAACGAGGACCATGTCAGTTGACACAGCACCAGAGGTTTGTGAGTCAGATGATGATAGGGATCCTTGAATTCAAAAAGAGCATGAAGGTACTTGTCTGAGATGTACTGAAGGAAAATCTTACAAGGGGACCATCCCCCTCATGTCGCAGGTCCACAGGGTTGGAACAACCCGAGGGTTTTGAGATTCATGATCAGGAATCTCATGTACGCAAGTGGAAGAAAGCCCTCTATGGCTTGAAGCAAAACACCCGAAGCGTAGTATGAGAGGATTGATAGTTGTTTGATGAAGCTGAGATTCACTAGGAGTGAAGTCGATCCAAACCATTGCTTGAAGGTTGTGGATGATAGACCTCTCATACTAACACCTTCTGAGGACGACCTCTTTCTGACAGGTGCAGACCCTCTCAAGTAAGAGGGAGTTAAATTACGTATTTGGAATGGTAAATTGCAATCCTGTGACTATCTCGATGGAACTTAACTTTCAGAAGTTATGTGGTAGTGATGTCGGACCAGATTTGGGAAATGCCTCTGAGATTCATAAAACTCATTCGTGTTGATGTTCTTGGGGAGCTTCTATCTGGACATATGTTTTGGAGTTAGCATAATGAGCTCATATATGGTTGAGCCTCTCTGTATTAGTGCCAACAATCATTCGAGATATCTTTGGGGGACAATCTCTCATGGATTGAAATACACTGCTGGAAATATGAAGTTGCATGGTTATTTGAATGTTGACTGGGTAGGCAGTGTGGAGGATCTCAAGAGCACTTATAAGTGTTGATTCTCTTTGGGTTTTGCTCGATATCCTAGATGAGCAGGAAGCAGAAGACAGTTGCTTTGAGTACCCCTGAGACTGAATACATAGCTACGAGTATGACCTCGTGTAAAGTTGCCTAGTTGTAGAAGCTCTTCAGTGAGTTGTTTGTACACATGATGGATACCTCTGTGATCTTCTGTGTCAACCAAGGATGGATTCAATCATTGAGGAATCTTGTATTCCATGATTGCTCCAGCATATAGACATCAAATACTACCTTATCTGGGATATGGTACGTTGATGAGGGAGGAGGCTTCATCACATTGATACTGATGTACAAGTCGCAGGCATTCTGTCAAAGCCCCAGGGAAAGGTCAAATTTGTGATTTTCCTGAAAAACTTGGAGTCGTTGAGAGACTCTCTTATGAGGAACCTACATGATGCATGCATTGAGCTCTAGGAGCTCTAGGGGGCTTGGGGTTCTTGGAGCAACAAGCGACCATAGGGTGAGCTGTGTACAGGGTGAATGGTTCAGCCTTCCCTTGTGATACCCCGTGGCGACTTATGGATAGGATAAATGGTTCTCCTGTCGAGGCATCCTACCCATGCAGTCTGGGACTCATGGGAAGTACCTCTCATCTAGCCAATGAGCAGGGAAATGGGGTTAGGGACCATAGTAGTACTATGGATGGATGCATCATTGTATCTACCGTACTCCCCATATGCTAGGATGAGCTCCATTGATCTGGGTTCAACGAAATTGATCTAGGATCAGTATGAGTGGTTTGAGACACTCTCTTGTGATATTGATCTGAGATCAATAAAATTGACTTCAAGTCAGTAAGAGTGATATGACTCACTCTCTTGGAACTGATCTAGGATCAATAAGAGTGGTAAGACACATTCTCTTCATATGGAACTGACTTCGGGACAGTAGAGAATGGTATGAGACATTCTAGACCAATTCTTCTTCTTCATGGTTCAGCAGTGCAAAGTAGAGTTGTGCAGGGCACTATGGCAGAGATAGTACAGTCGGATAGATGGATCAGAGTTGAGAGGGAGTGTTAAAATTGGCAACTATGGCCAAATTCCATGTGGGTCATCTTATTTATGGCAGCTGATATTTTTCTTAGATCCCTCTCATCGAGAGGAGTAGGATTGATTTAAAGATCATCCGATTCCGATAAGTATTCATGGAGTTATGAATTTAATTGTGTTATAATACAATTCGTCAAGGTCGGCCAACAACCAAATAAACCCCACATGTGCTTCATGATTTAGTATAAAAAGAGGTAACTTGATAGTCATTTCTACACACACTTCTATCTTGATTTCTCTCCACGTCTTGGGTTTTAGTGGAAGAGAAATCTAGGAGTGGAAGCCCTAGACGTTGGAGGAAGGAAAACTAAGAGAGTTGCCCTAGAGGAGATGCCCTAGCCCTAGACGCAGTCAAAAGGGGAAGGCTCTATGCAGGTTTATATGCAGTCAAGAGGAGGCTCTTCTAGTGATAAGGAGAGGGTTTCTATAGTTGTCAATGGAAGCCCTAGCCGTTGTCAAAGAAAAGTCTAAAACAATGTCAAGGAAGCATGCCCTAGCCGCAGCCTTGGAGGAGTCTTATCACAACAAAGAGAGGCTCCTACGTTGTCCTAAAGGAGACTTCTATAGCACAACAAGGAGAGGCTAGAACGTTGTCCAAGATCATTGTTTCAAGAAGCCCTAATGATGACCTAAACATTGTCCTAAAGGAGGAGACACATATGTTGTCTTAGAAGTGCCATTATGCCCTAAACACATGCCTTACTAGAGGCCTAATCAACTGCCCTTATACGTTGTTTAAATATGCCCTTATACGCAATCCCTTTGTGCCCTAATCTACTATCAAGAAGATACATACACAGATCAAAAAGGGTCCTTATTGTTGTCACAAAAGGCCCTAATACACAGTCTTCTAACCATAGTTTGTGAGGCCCTAATCAAAAAGTTGAACCTAGTATTACAACGTGAAGGATATATGTTGATTTAGGTGACAGAGAGTTCTACTAAGGCTGATTGGGACAACGGATTGCACAAGGAGTCAGAGCCCTAATCTATGGGTTGTTGGGTGAGTATAGATGCTGGTGTTGGCCCTATACTCCTACATAGGACAGCAGCAAGGTATGCTAAGACACATGGGACAACAGCAAGGTATGGCAAGGCTAAGGGGACAACAGTAAAGGGACAACAGCTACAGCAATATATGTAGGCAAAGTGGCAAGGGACAACTGCATAGTAAATGGGACAGCAAAGGAATGCTAAGAAAAACATGGGACAACAGCAAGCATGGACAGCATGGTAGGCATGGACATCGTGGCAAGGATGGACAGCATGGTGCAGCATGACAAGCATGGACAACATGGATAGCAGTGACAAGCATGGTGCTGCAAGCACATGAGACATGTTGTATGACAACATGGTTCAACAATGACACATGGGACAGCAGTGCAGCATAAGGTGCAGCAGTATGATTTGTACAGCGTGGTCATGAGGTCCAGCATTATGATGATGGGTGCAGCATGATGACGAAATGCAGCACAATGATAGGTGAAGGAGTCACCTTGGAGAATCAGTTGAAGCGGGATGTCTTCAACTACTCATGTATCATCTTCTTAGAGATTATCTATGCTCTTGTCTAGATAAGTCAAAGTGTTGACTTTTGTTGTAAATGTACTCTCTCTCCCTCTCTCTCTACTGAACTATTGAAGAACATATAAGAAAAACTGATCAAGGGTTTCCCCACATTGGAGTTTGTCCCTGGCTAGCGCCACATCTTGTGTCCTCTTGTCTTGGCTTTTCTTCTGCAATATATGTTATGTTCTATCTGCAGTTTTCTTTAATGTTGATGTGATTGCTAATCTAAAAAAGATATTGAACTAACTGTGAAAATTGAAATAAAAATTGCTCTAAGCATAAAACATACCTAAAACTAACACATATGAAGCTATCTTTCAAGCAATGTCAAGGTCCCCTTATCTCAATATGCACCCAAGGACTTGTAAAAGAAAATTGGAACAAAGAAAAGCGAAAGAAATGCTAACAAATTGTTGATTTGAACCGTGAAAAAAATAAAATAAAAATTACTAGACTCATCATGTCTACCTCCATGAAAAGCAAACAAGGAATGTTAGAAGAAGCGTTGATTTGATCAATGTCATGATAAAATGAAGTATTTGACTCCGCATGCTCTCTCCCCATCTCTGGAGAGAAAAAAATCTTCTTTCTTGTTTAACTTTAATGCAGGTAACAGAAAAGTTTCTTCTATCTTTCTTTTTAAAGCCTAATGCAACTAAAAAGTTCTTTCTCGTTTAACTTTAACTTTAATGCAAGTAAGATAAAAGTTTCTTCTATCTTCCTTTTTAAAGCCTAATGCAACTAACTAGTAAGATTTAATATGTAAATACTATAAAATTATGCTTTAATCAAAATTAAAGATCAAGCTCATATCATAAATCAAATCATGTCCATGCCAACATGCCAAAACACTTTGGTATGCATCTATGATTCTAGCCAAACAACCAATGGCAATCCTTTATTAATCACTCTTAAGCTCAAATTCTATATCACTTAATATGCATGTATTGCTAAAGGCCCAATTACAATTGCAAGTCCATAGATGGTTTGAGCATTATAATTGTTATTTGATATTAAGTATGGTCACCGGGTCTACTATGATCAAAGTTAGATATAAAATGACAAAAAAATGAATCTAATTAACTTACTTCACATTAAAACATGGTATCTACACTCAAACAGTGGGGGCATCTTTTTCACTGACACAAAAGTAAACTACAAGATTTTTACCATTCACCCACCTTGATGAGGGGGAAGCAGGCAAGAGGGAGCATTAATGTGGAAAAGAAATCCATTTTAGGATCATAATGAGAAAGATTCAGTGAAAGATCCAGTGCCTTTAAGCAATGAGTGTGTAACCCCCCAACAATCATAGGGACATATATTTAGGCCCTGACTTTCACCAAATCAAAATCTTACATGTTTTCGGTTGTGAATACTTTTCAAGTTTGATAACACGCTAATATGCTAAAAAGGAGTTTCTGCAAGTGACCTTGTTATAGTGGACCCCTTCCATACAGCAGCAACTCTATATGCAGTTCAATCATACTATTGTTCCATAAGGGACCACAATGCCTAAAACCCCAATCTTTGCATTTGGTTACTCGGCAGTCACCCTGGCATATATATGATCCCACAAATCTCGGAAGGAAATGTTCAACAGCTAAGGAAATAATACCCCGTCTTGTCACCTATTTGTTCAATGTCTTTTCCCCAGGACTCTTTGGCTAGAGCCATCTCAAAGTTACAATAAGCAGTTTAAGTGAGATAAAGTATCAGTTCTGGAATGCTTGGAAGCCTAATGATAGCGCTAATGCTTATTATAAAGCAACTTCCTCACTATGTTTTATGGGGTCTGTGGTTAACCAGAAACAAACTGATCTTTGAGTGGAGGGAGGCACAGTCGGGAAGGCTTGTATATTTAATCAGACTAATCTTTGCTAAAGGTAAGAAAAATCCTAAACTAATAACTCAAAGGTTACTACAGGACCTTCTTATAGACTTCAATGGGCCCTGGAGCTTCTTCGATGCCTGTCAAGGCATGCCAAGAGTATGTGGAGAAGAGGCCATTCTTCACTTGAATACTGTACACTATTTCCAGTGAAATATGGGGCTGGACAGGGCACAAACAACTGGGCAGCTAACCGAGGTGAGTCTTCAAATCTGGGGGACTCTTAAGTTTATGGCAGATTGGGCAGCAGGAAAGAGTCATGTCTCGTCATTGACACTAGGCCCCATTAAGGAAAGGATTCTGCTACTAAAGGCACAGTTTGAGGAGATCACTTTTACTCATTTACAGAGATCTTAATCAGAAAGCCGATCCAATTGTTTAAGCAAGCACTGGTCCAGGAGAAAGGCATGCAGTGTCAAGGTCCCTTTGGAGGTTGTCACCCCTACACTCTTCTAAAATCTCACAGGTCTCCTGAATCTTTTTGGTTTCATGTACAGGGTACAGAATGTGTTTGTTTAAGTCCCTTGTTGAAAAAGGGGCAGAGAGAAGTAGTAAATTAGTAATTTAAAGGGATGACTATAATTCTGTTAACAATGTGTAGACCTGCATAGCATAGACAGTTTGAGTTTCTGAAGGTTTGTCGGGTCTGGTAGTCAAGAATTAAGCCAAAAGGCTGTGAGAAAGTGTATTTTGATTTCTACGTCAAAGTATCAAATACATAGTTATTTTCTAAGGAGAAAAAATACCTAGACTTGCTAAAACAATAACCACCATACTAACAGGACTATAAACAGATCAAATATGTACGCATACCAGTATTTTGTCATAAAAACTGCATCCTTCTGCCAATCAACCACTTCAAGCCTGAAACAAAGCTCTGTAAAGATTCTCAACTAATGGAAGGATAATGGTAATAAGAATGCCTTTGTCAAGAAAACAGAAGTTTTAATGTATAACATTGTTTTCTCGTCCCATTACTTTATAGATATGTTTAACATGTTTATTTACCCATAACTACTACCAAATATGTCATGTTTTAACTTGATTAAACCCAACATACAGACTTATAAGATGCCATTATAGCAGTTTCTTGCAGGTAATAACTCCGCAAATGGATTTCAAGCCACAATTTCCAACATCATAACTCTCTCAAGCCAGTTATTTGCAAAGTTTAGGTTCCGATCTTTTTCTATTTACACACTTCAACCATCATATCATAAAAATCCCAAAAGCACTTCAAGCTGTCAAAGTGAGATTTTCTCTGTAGTAATGGTGTCCATTCCTTAAGATGCCATGATGCTCCTCCAAACAAGAAAATTAATTCCATGAACAGCACACCATGATTCAATTTTTTCGCCCTTCTGCCAAAATTATGTGATAACCATGTCTGCAGCAATTCAAATGGCAGCAACAATATGTTACCACTTATATATCTAAGCAATATATGATATACACATAAAAGATATACAATTTTGCATAAGAGCAAGGCTTTAACAACATTTCAATATGCCCAATATATTTAACATTAACCAATATGAGAAAATGTTGACAAATGATAACAGTGAACATACGTTGATTTGAATGGAGCACTGGTAGCTCCAACAGGTGTGTTAAAGGCTACCTCCTGAAAAGGTCCTGCCATCTTCCCTCGAGGAAACCATCCAAGATCTCCACCTTTTTTACCAGATGGGCATTCTGAATACTCAGCCGCAACCTGTAAGCAGATGAAGAAAACTAAAATGAGATTTGTGTGGATTTAGGCATTCCAAAAAAGGCCAGACACAGTTAAACAGCCAAAATAACTATAATCTGGTTTTGCTTGCTTGCATAATTCAACCAAATACATAAACTATTTATCTCTACTTAACCACAAAAATCATATTTCTAACAATAGATTCAATGCCATGCTTCTTTAAGGAAGCGTGCTACAAAACTAGGTTAGGGTCCAAGAATCTTATAAAAAGTCCAGAAGGAAAATTACTGACAAATAAAATATTTGTCTGTATATTTATAATTCTCTCAAGCATATTATATAGCACAAAAGCCACAAAATGAATTAGGAAATTTTATAACTAAAATGTTCAACTACAGAAACAATATCTTCAAACCCAACATCCTTGATTGAATCTCTGATTAAATTCTACTCTAAGATAAGAGATCGTGTAGACCAGGTAGGTCTATAAGGATGTTAAAAGCAAACATAAATATAAAATGTTGATAAAGAAAAATGAGCAATGGATTCACCAGTTCCAACAATGCCTCTGTAATTGAAATAAAAATAAAATGTTGATAAAGAAGAATGAGCAATGGATTCACAAATTCCAACAATACCTCTGAAATTGAAATAATCAACAGATTTTCAAACCAAAGTAGAATTAATATTTTTTCAAACCTCAAGGTCTATAAGGATGTTAAAAACAAACATAAACATAAAAAGTTAATAAAGAAGAATGAGCAATGGAATCACCAGTTCCAACAATGCCTCTGTAATTGAAATAAAAATAAAATGTTGATAAAGAAGAATGAGCAATGGATTCACAAATTCCAACAATACCTCTGAAATTGAAATAGTCAACAGATTTTCAAACCAAAGTAGAACTAATATTTTTTCAAACCTCAAGGTCTATAAGGATGTTAAAAACAAACATAAACATAAAAAGTTAATAAAGAAGAATGAGCAATGGAATCACAAGTTCCAACAATGCCTTTGTAATTGAAATAGTCAACAGATTTTTAAACCAAAGTAGAATGAATATTTTTTTAAACCTCAAAAAGCAGACCAGCAGTTTGTTTGATAATTACAAATTAATTCATGGCACATAGAATACACAAGAAATAATTCCAACATCACATGCAACAGACTTGTTCTGGTTTTGAAAGCTTACCTTTGCAAATTCAGCGGGAGGCACCTTATCTCCATTGCTCAACCAGCCATCCTGTAGTTTCTTGTATGCCTCATTGACTTTCCCTTGTTTCTCACATAGAATATGCCTTGCTGCATAAAAAATGACAATAAGCACCTTCTGTCTCTCTCTCATATACACACACACGCAAATTATTGATGCCAACAATATTTTGCATGGAAAAAAGGACATTTCCCCACAATATTTCAAGAAGTCAATCACACAGAACAAAGCTTCCCCTATATTTGAGATTTGAGGTTTCTACCCAATGTCACACTATTCAATTTTGTAGTGTGAACAGCCTTGAATGTAGGATATTCAACTTACTTATGGGGGCTTGCCTATCTTCCACCTGATATAACATTCTGAAGCGGACTCTTTACAACATGATTGCATCTGCTATCTGACAGTCATACAGGCCTACATTGTCTTATAATTTTTATTTTATTTCTGTACTTCTATATCTTTTCTTTTGCACTTAGTTTGGAGAGGCATCGGGATTTTCAAGGTCTTGGATATACTCAATTATGAAGTTCCATTAAGTTTTAACCAAGTTTCTGTTATCCATGGATACTCAAATAATCCCTTTCCTTGTATCCTATGAAATATTCCAGTACATCATTTTATAAATGTATTACATTTCTTAAGCTAGTTTGTAGTTATTTGATTTTAATATTTTATTAGACTTGAAAATTCAGTTGAGAGGTTATGAATTAAACAGATTTATGATAATAGATTGCTCCCTTCTTTTGTGGTCTTTAGTTTCATATGTTTTTTATTCGAAAACCAGCCCTTTTTCTATGCTAATTTATAGTTATTTTCAACCTCTTAATACAAAGTTATTGATCTTAAACTGAATTTTGTCCATAAAGTTCCCATCTTTGGAATTCTATGGAAACGGTGTTGTCTCCCCAGATGTTCCCCTTGAAGAGAGAACTATCACAGGGAATCAACAATCCACTTTCAGTCCCACAATGGCTTTTGATCCAAAGGGGTTCAACAGTTAACCCTGATTTTGCTCAGAGGGCTTGCGCACAGTCACCTCCAGCAGTGCTGTTGTGTATTAGATTTGGAGTTACTGGATTTCACTGAAGCACACATACTCTAGTTTTGCAGTTGAGCTCAAAAATGAAAAAATGGTTGTTATGACAGTGATCTGAAAATAAACCAGCCAAGAGAAAAACAAGAAAAAGCAGATCCCAAAGGGAAATGGACAAGACTAACTCGTGATCCCCTCCCATGGCACCATTATCTCAAACTATAAGACATAAGAATATGCAGGTGGAAGACACAAAAGAACTCAATTCTTGAAGGAAAACACAGCACCATGAATTTCAGAGAGGGTGGCAGTCCAATCATTCACAAGTTTGAGAGAGAAAAACGTAATGGGGCTTATTCCTGGGAGAACAACTCAGCAGTTCAAATAGTCTCATAATACAAATAAACCATGAGTGAAGTTCAATTTCAATAGGGTATCGCCATTTATTAACAAATAGGACAGTAAATCAGCATTAAATTACCTTCTCTTCAGTCCACTGAATCCTAATACCTCTCAAACCCGCACTTCAAATGTTACAAAATCCCTTAACCAAGTGCAACCTTGGATGAACTTAGGAATATTTGCCCACTGTAACCACAGTAACTCTTCCTCTCACTTTAGGCAAGTTCTTTTCTGGCACAAAGGAGGAAACCCTAGAAAACAGATAGTGAATTACCAAGACCAGTGTCTATCCAATTGGGTGATGGAATCAAGATCAAACTGCAAGAGGGTTTGAATATGACAGAAGGTGTAATTAAGCCATTCACTGATGTGCCCTAATTAGTCCAAAACAGATTTTTAGATTATGCAAGAAATGTAAAAGCCCTTGAACAAGATGCACCATCAAAACCATGAAATTACATCCAATTAATAAAGTGGACAAGATAAGGACAGCTGTAGTATGAAACCCTAGAAGAAGTGGACAAAGTAAGACAGACATCTTATTGAATGAACAGCCAACAAGACATCATTTCTTCAAATCTGATTTCACAAAAATATCAAGAGGACCAAATAGGTCACACCCAACCTGCCTTCTTAGCTACGACAGCTCTTAAAAATAGAGTGGAACAACCCTGACCAGAAAATGACAATAAAAATCTTTCAACAATTGAAGGTAACATCAAGGATTAACGAATTTATACTTCAAGCTTGGACGATGGAGAGAGATAGGGTTTCGTCGAAAAGCTGTGAGGAGAACTGCGCCTCCACCTGGCTTTGGACAGCCTCTGATGCTCATGGTGAGGGGAACTCGAGCTCTGTTGCATGTATGGCCCAGACATGGCCTACTGGGTCTTTTCAGTGGATTATTGTTTTTACCCTGCTCTGTGTCAAAGGCTGCAGAAGGCAGTTGTGGCACTGACTTAATGGATTTTGTCTCTATCTGGGCCCTGTCTTTGATTGTTTCCTGGTATCAAAGTGCAGACATGAGTCCCTTCTGGTGTATTGATGTCGACTTTACAGAATAGATGTGACCGTGGAGGGAGGGGCCGACATTTTTAAGGTTTGAGCTCCTTTTACTTGTTTGTTCATTGTTTGATGAATGCTCTGTTTGGCATTTTCAACAGCTCGCGGTGCTTAAGTTGTCCAAGAATACAAATGTAGTGTGCCTGAAGGCTCTGATCCACCCTTTGGGGCATGCTCAGGTTGAGCCTATGGTTGCAATGGAACAGAATAAATTTCAGATCTTTATAAAGAAAATGAGTGGGGAGTCCTACTCTATATGGACCAAAAGCTCTGCCTGTGTCTCTTTTTTAAAGCGGACCATTGAGAAAAAATGAGGGTTTCCTGCAATTTATCAAAGTCTGCAATATGAAGGGAAGGTGCTCAATGATTCTTCCCGGATCCAAGATTATAATATCAAAAGGAACTCAACCTTAATCCTGATCTCAAGGATGAGCGGAGGAGCTTCAGGACCTAGGAATCCAAATGGAAAATCTACCACTTTCAAAAATGCCGTGAAAGGGAAGTCCTACCCCAGCAAATCAGATACAATGGAGCAACCTCTGGCCATGGAAGTGAACCTTCCAGAGGTAAATTCTCTATTCACAGTTCTTCAATCCAAGGCGGTTATCTGTAGATTCAATGGCTTCTGGCCCAAATCAAAAGCCTTACAACAGTGGGATTTTTCCTCTTGGACAACCAATTGTGACATATATTTATGTTCCAAAGCCTTTTTCATTGTACAATTTGATACAAAGAAAGATTTGGATTTTTTTCTAAATGAAGGGCCATGGTTTTGGGGTAGAGCGGGGCTCTTTATTACTCCATGGTTTCTAGATTTTGATGCAACAAATATGGTAGTCTCAACATTGCTGGTTTGGGTGAGACTCCCAAACCTCCCACTTCCTTTTTGGCACCATCAGGTCCTAGAGGGTATTGAAAAACATTGGGCAAATTCAAAAAGAGGGTCATGGAAAAAATAGAAAAGGGAATTTTTGCCTTTGCTAGAATGTGTGGAAATAGACCTCAGCAAAGGTTTACCAGATCACATTATAATGAAGCATAAAAACTTTCAATGGTTACAAGTTTTAGACAATGAGAATACAGCATTCAGATGTCGTTCCTGTTTTCAAACAAGACATGCAGAACCATGCCCACAAGCTAAAAAAAACCCAAAAAAGAAAAAGGCACATAAGCCAAAGGGATGGCAGTTTACAGATTCACATCTCTTTGAAGAAGAAGAAGACACCATGGAGAATTCAACAAAAGAAGATGGGGTCACCTAGGATAAGTATGTTAATGCTACTCTCTATCAAAGTGGGACAGATTTAGCAGAAATCCGAGAGTCAGATCATTAGATAAATATGGTACACAAAAAGGATGGCATGGTGGGCACAAAGCTTGTCCACGTATCAGAACGTTTTGATTCGGACAAAGAGCATCCTCCAAAGACATCTGTGAGCAATATGGCTCTGGTTCTTGTGGACCCCAAAGTTGGGGAATGGAAACAGGTCTAGAAAAAGAAAGGAAAGAAGGCGAAGATAAGAGATTTCTACATTACTTGATCTTCCCCCTTGTATTGTACTTTTATTTTTTATTTTTTAGTTTTTGGCCTTCCTCAAGGCCATTTGGCTGATCTTTCCAATTGCTTATGTAAACTGTTACTTTTTCTATGTTCGCCACTCATGGATCTAGGCAGATCCTGGTGAATGCACGCGTTAGGTGTGTATATGAAAAATGTATTTTATTTCAAATATGAATGGAAGCATGGTTTTTAATAACTTAAAAAAACATCAAAGGTTAAGGAATGTTTAACAACCTCAACCCTAACCTTTTCTTTCATGATGAACTTCCCCTTATACAATATTATTATAGCACAAACCCGTGGCAATTTTTACAAAAACCTTAATCATCAATGTAAAAATAGAGAGGTAGAAATACCTCAAATTCAACCCATCCTTCTTCCAATTCTCCCAAAAGATATTCAACTAAGCTTGGAGAACTCCCAATCTTCCAACTATGCATTGTTGAAGAATAATGTAGCTATGGTCAGCATTTTTCATTGCAAACATGAAGGACAAATAAAATTTGTTGTCACCTACAAGTCAGCTTCAACAAATCCTATATGTCAGCCCCATTAGGGCTAATTCGCCCACATATGATGCCTAATACCTATTTATAAGTGCTCGTTGACTCTCATTTGATTATCATCGAATCATCAAGTTCAGTCTGCAATCTCACAGTTTATCCACATGTGTGAAGATCAGATAAAAGACTCATTTCAGCAACGTTAACTCTTTTCTTCAAGGCTCTTTGATTACTCTTGACTTGGGATATTTTGATATCTATTTGTCTTATGTTCTATTCATTTTGGAGACCGAAGACTTCAGAAGAAACTTTTGACTTTCGCTGACTGTAACATCTCTCTTTTGGTGTGACGTTGACTTGAAGTTGACTCGGGGTTTTGACTGTAATTTTGGGCCTAGTTTTTGAACAGTTCATTGGCATTTTCTGTGGTGACTACAGTGCTATTTTCAGCCTCCTATAACAATGATCTCAGGCCCTAATTTCGGCCTTGTTGAGGAGCTTAGTACAGTGACATTGAAGTTGATCTTTGACTGGCGTTGCTCATTGAAGACTGATTTGATTTGTTGGAAGTTGGAACACTTTGATGTACTTTTAATGGACAGAATCTCTCTCTCTTAAGGAAAGAATTTTAGGTTTTCCCCTTCTGGGTTTTGCCCTGGCTGTGACCCTAATCTTGGTGTCTGTTGTCTCTTGTTTATTGTATATTGTTCATTATCTACTGCGATCTCTAATTACTGCTCTTGTTGAAGAAATAATGGTTGAAGCTTTTCATGTATAGCTACTTGTTGATTAAAGTATAAAGAAAGAACTAATTGCATCAATAGAAGTAGTTATCAATTGTGAAAAACTATTCCAGTCATTGCAACACTAGAATTTCAACATGGAATCAAAGCTTTGGCGAAGGAAAATAGCAGAGAGATCATCATGAAGAGCACTTGAAGAACACTTATAAAGCATCTTGAAGAGCACTTGTGCCCAGCAATCTTCATGAATTCTTCCTTCATGAAGACTGAAAGCAAGCTTGAAGGAGCCCCTAACTACAGGGCTTGGAATGCAAGGGTTGAAATCATTCTTGAAAGGAACAAAGTCTTGGCAATTGTCACACGTAAAGTCACTGAACCATCTGATCTAGCAGGAAAGGAGAAGTTTCATGAAGATGATACTTTGGCAAGAAGCATTTTATTGAATTCTGTTAGGGATCAATTGATTCCATATATTGTTGAACATAAGACTGCTAAAGCTATGTATGATGCCATCATTGGATTGTATACCATTAATAATGTAAATCAATCCATCAATCTGAGGGGACAACTTCATAATATCAAAATGACAAAGAATGACATGGTGGCATCATATTTTGTTAAGATATCTCAAAGTAGAGATCAACTCAAAGCTATTGATGAAGAAGTATCTGATAAGGACTTGGTAGTTGTTGCTTTGAGTGGTCTCCCTAGATCTTGGGACTCATTTGCATCAGGTATTAGCGCTAGAGAGAATGCCCCAACCTTTGACAAGCTATGGGCAGCATGCACTCAAGAAGAGTCAAGACTCTATTCTACAGGAGACATTGAAGATCTAAGTATAGAAGCATTTGCAGCTCATGCAAAGGAAAATAAGAAGAAACCAAACTTTGGCAAATTCCAATAAAGTGTTGGTAAAACACAAGGTTCAAGATCTGCTTCAAGGAAGGATTCTACTTCTCATCGAAGTCCTCCTCCTCCCTCTCCAAATAGAAGAGAGAGAAGAGACAACAAAGATAATAGAGATAGAAATGATCTAAAAAATGTTCAATGCTTTCATTGTCAAGCTTATGGTCACTATCAAGCTCAATGTCCTCAAAAGAGTTGATGAGATGATTATGAGCCATCATCAAAGAGGAGGCATAAGAGAAATGATTCTGAATCTGAACACTCATTTATTTGTGCTCTTACAGGTTCCATTGAAAATCATGATGAAATTTAGCTAGTGGACAGTGGTGCTTCTAGGCACATGATTGGAAATCGTGATCATCTATTTGAATTACTTGAAAAGAAGTTCACTCAAAAAGTCAAGCTTGGAGACAAAGGAAAATAAGAAGTCAAGAGCATTGGTACATCATCCTTCCAATTGGAATCCGGAGGTAATGTATCCATTAACAATATTTTATATGTTCCTGGTTTACAGGAGAATTTTTTGTCCATATCATCTCTTGAAGACAAAGGATATAGAGTTTATTTTGTTGACAGACAAGTCTTAGTATGGAAGAAAAATGCAACCTTTGAATCTGCTGAAGTCATTGGGGTACGAATTGGAGGACTATATCATCTCTTTGGTCATTCATTCCAAGCTCTTCTTGACAATACTACAGAACTTAGTGAGATTTTGGCATAGAAGGGACACTCATATGCACTACAAAGGTTTGGGAAGATTGAAAGATTTTGTTAAAGGGAGTACCTGAACTTAAGTCAGAACATGATGAGTGATGCAAGGATGTTGTTCGAGAATGACAAACGTATGAATGCAAAACCCTTCCCAGTAGTTGTTAATCCTACCTCGATATAAAAGGTCGATAAATTGTTGGGTTTATGATTTGATTGCTAAAAGATCTAACATTTTTATGTTGAGGCTGATTTGCAGGTTGGATTCTAAAAGGACTCAAGACCAAGAGGGAGTTGTCTTGATCTCAAAAAGATAAGTATCTTGTGTTTCTCTTGTTGTTTCAATTAAGACTGACATTGGACTGTTTATGATTTGTAAAACCCTAGGTTGCGTTTGGAGAAGAAAATCTAAGTCTAATGAACCTAACCGTAATTCCTTGTCGATAATATGGACTCATTGATAATTATGTGGATGATGATATGGACTCCATGAGGATGTTGATGTGGACTCCTTAGTAATGAATGATGTGTACTCTATGATGTTGACAATGTGTACTCCTTGTTGATGATGACAAGTACTCTTTGCTAACAATGATTGATGACGTGGATGATATGATTGGACTCCTTGATGGTGATCTAAACTCCCTGATGCTTACTCTTTGATGATGATGATGATGATCTGGATGTTGATGAAGTGGACTCCTTGTTGCGGACTCCTTGATGATGATATGGATTGAACTCCTTGAATGAATTGCTCAATGATGATGTGCACTGCTTGATGATGATGAAGATGTGGACTCAATTTCTTGATGTTAATGATGTTGTGGACTTGTTGATAATATTTCTTGATGATAATGATGATGTGGACTCATTGATGATAGTGACTTGATCTGAGAAGGCTAAGATCAAGAGGGAGTTGACACACTCTCAAAAGATAAGTATTATCTTGATTGTTTCTATTAATTATTTCATTACGAGTCTCTTGGCTTGCTTGGTTGTTCTTGTTCTTCCATAGCCTCCTAGTGAGGTTTGCAAGTACATAATGGACACTGCCAAGATGTAGCAATTATTGAAAATGACGGAAGACAAAAATGACAAGAAGGCTTGTGATAGGCCTTGTACTCAGAGGGAACAGACAAAATTAGTCTGATTGAAGAACAAAGAAGATTTTTGTGTAAGAGGGAGTTGCTTTTGTAAATCTATGAGTCGGGTGATATCTTTGGCACAATGGACTGCGAGTAAATCGACATCTCCCTAATGAATGACTTGAAAAAGTTGCAGGACTCTGATATTGACTTAATTCTCTGAATGATTCATTGATCTATCTAATGATGCTTGTTACCGCTAAAGTCTATTATTATCTACTAGATTAGATTATGATCTGCTGGATTCTACTATGCTTGTTGAAGCCTACTTCTATGAGAAGCAAATTGTTACTTGTTGGTTTCGATTATGGTCTGTTGGTGTCTGCTTCTAAGAGAAGCCATTTATTATCTGTTGGATTCGACTATGGATACTCACTTTTGTGGTTACCGATGATTGCTTATGTGAGAAGCCACCGCTGAAATCTAGTATTGCCTATTGATAGCTACTGATGTTTTCTCCTGTGAAAAACCTCGGCTGAAGTTGGATGAACTAAATGTTTACTGAAATATTTGAGATCCACCATGGCTAAATCTTTGATGATGAACTGGTTGTTGGAATGACTGAGAATCCCCTTGATAAGGGAGTACTGATTACACAGCATAATATTATGGACCATTCCTCCTGTAGGTTGTGTAGTGAGACATTGTTGTCCAAGAGATGTATTGATGATCCCTCTTGTAGGTTGTGTGTCATGAGATATTGTTGTTTGGGAGATGTATTGATGATTCCTCCTGTAGGTTGTGTACTGTGAGACATTGTTGTCCGAGAGATGTATTGATTATTCCTCCTATAGGTTGTGTGTCGTGAGACATTTTTGTTTAGGAGATGTACTGATGATTCCTCCTGTACATTATGTGTCATGAGACACTGTTGTCCGGGAGATGTATTGATGATTCCTCCTATAGGTTGTTTGCCATAAAACATTGTTGTCTGGGAGATGTATTGATGATTCCTCTTGTACGATGTGCGCCATGAGACATTGTTCTCCGGAAGATGTATTGATGATTTCCCCTGTAGGTTGTGTGTCATGATATCTTGTGGTCCAAGAGATGCTTTGTTGGTTCCTCCCTTAGGCTGTGTGCCATGAGACCTCGTGGTCAAGGAGATGCTTTGAGATGGATGCTATGTATCTTTCCTTATGATGAGTTTGACAGAGAGAACTTGGATTATGATCTCTTCCTTAGGTTGTAGGCCATGAGACATGAATTGGTCAGAAATATTGATCTTGAGAGAGAATGAAAACCTACCTACCTAACTAAGAGGGAGCGTTGAAGAATAATGTAGCTATGGTTCGCATTTTTTATAGCAAATAAAAATGAGAAATAAAATTTGTTGTCGCCTAAAAGTCGGCTTCAACAAATCCTATATGTCAGCCCCATTAGGGCTTGTTGTCGCACAGAATGTCTAGGCACAGCGACCATAGCTCAAATTGGGGATTGTCACACTGATCCCCAATCACTTTGTTTGAGTTGTCTCCCAATAGCAGACTAAGGGGGGTAGACCCTATGGAAATGGAAAAACGAAAGATTAGTTGGGAACCAACCAACCTCGGAGACACAACTAAGCAACCAATACTTGTTTTAGATCGCGCAAGATTTTAAGGATCCAAAATGATTTGAAGAAAGTGATACCAATGCCTTGTGGAGTCAACTATCTTGTTGTAATGTCCCTTCCTAAATTAATTTGGAACAAGACTAATTATTACATTTTGGGGCCAATTTTGGAGATTGTGAGGCCCATTCGATTTTTATTAGGAGATTAGACTTAGGATAAGTTATTTTGTTGTGGTTAAATTACACATGGGGGGCACCCACACTAGGGAAATACGCACTCTCTAGTTCAGTTTGCATGGAGGTGGTTAAGTGACGGCCCACGATGGAGGTGAAACTGGAGGGAAAAGTGCTCAACGAAATCTATATAAGGAAGGCAGCTCTCCTCATTTCATTCATCTTTGGCATATCGAATTCTCTTTGATTGCTCGAGCTGCTTAGCAGAGTCACTTGCTATTTAGCAAGAGTTCTTCAAGCGAAGAGCTCACCCTTTCTTTCGGGGACTTCGAGTGCCACCCTAGGAAGGTTTTTCTTCATTTCTTCAGGAGGAGGATTTCATTGTGATTTCCAATGATTGCATTCATCTCTGAGTGGTGTGTATTACTGAAGGGCGCAGTGAAGAGGAGGTTGATGTTGCTTGTGGTGTCTTGTAGTGGATTTTGGGTGAAAGGTTTTCCGGAGAGAATGCATCGAAGGATTGTTCGCATTTGGGAGAGTTTGGAGGTGGAGTGTGCTACCTTGGAGGGTGTGACTTTCAAAATTCCTGGGCCAGAGCAAAGGCAGCATTGGGTGCTCACGTGGAGGGTAGAGTATCAATATTTGAAGCTGAACTTCACCGTGGAGATTAAGGGAAATATTTGGAGAGTTGATTGCTGCATTTTTGGAGCTTGGAAGAAGATTTCGTTGGTGTTCCTATTGAAAATAGCAACAAGAAATGCTAAAAATAGAAGTGCTAAAAATAGCATTCCTATAAATAGCATTTCAAGATACATTCCAATTTTAATTAGTCTCTAAATTAAAATTGTGAATTAAAATTCGAATTTGAGCTCAACAGCTGTTTGTAAAATAATTAATTAATTCATCTTGAGTTAATTAGTTGGAGAAAATCAAACATGAAGTCTATGTGAAGACATGCAACAGTTATCCCTTTGATTGAGGAAGTTATCCTTTGATTGAGGAAGTTATCCCTTAATTAAGGAGATCATGATGGGTTGTACTTTGAGTTGTAATTAGTTAGCTCAGTTAACTGAGTTAAGTTTAGTTAGATTAGTTCCAATAGTTTGTGGAACTGATTGTGAGTTCGTTAGTTAATGCATGCATGCATGCAACTAGTGTACTTCTAATAACTAAATATTCTCTCATAAATAACTCATGCATGTCAATTCAATTAGAGACCCAATTGAGATCAGAGGAAGGGGCAGTGTACTATCAGTTGCAGGAATATTCCCATGAGGATATCTCTTGCATGCAAAAGGAATTCATTCCTTGAGGATTGCGCATTTATTTCTGAGTTTGGTGAGCAATGTGTGAGGTAATTACACACAGGTGGCAGTTTGAGGACCCAGGAGGAACTGCGCAAGGAAATAAGAGGCTCGGAGGACTGAAGGAAGGCATATGTGTTGTCTATTCTATCTATAAGCAGCAGTGAGGAATTGTACTGAGAGCTAAATAGCTTGTGAGCTAAGGCTTTGTGTAATCCTGAGATATTTCCACTTGTATCATAATACAGATAGCGGGGTTTTTAGTTGAGGCTTTCCCCAGAGTATTCTTTTGTGTTCATGTGTGATTGTTTCTTCTTCATCTGTTATATGTGTTCTATTTGAACTTGCTCAAAATCTATTAAGCTTTCGCAAGTTTGTTTGTAGAAGTAGATCAAGTATTTTGCTTTAGTATATTGCATTATCAAATGTGATCTACAGTGAGAATTTCTACATGGTATCAGAGCAAAGGTGATCAAAGTAGAGAACAGTATACAAAGAAGGGAGAAGTTTGAAGGTTGAAGTTCTTGATTATAGAAATTGAATTCTTATCACATCTCAAATTTCACCAATGGCGTTCAATGGTTTGAGACTCGAGTATGCCCTGGATGGCAGCTCGAATTATATAGCCTGAAAAGATCGCATGGAAGCAGTATTAGAGGACAACAGTTTGAAGGACTTCATTGATCAAGAAATCCCCAAGTCAGCAGTTGCTAATGCCCAAGAATTGGCGGAAGGTAGGAAATGTGTGGCTAGAGCGAGGAGGGTTCTTCTGGAGGGATTTCGAGAGCACATTGTCTCGAGTCTCCATGGGAAGGAGACACCATTTTCAATGTGGAAAACATTGAAGGATCTATATCAGAACAGCAGTGATCAGAGGAAGCTAACGCTGAAAGACAAGCTTCGGAAAATCAAGTGTGAAAAGGGCGACACAATCTCTACATATATGAACAAGCTCACCACCTGCAAGGATGAGCTAGGAAGTGTAGGAATCACGACAGACGATGATGACATGGTGAGTCTTGCTCTCCTCGGTCTTCCTAAGAGTTGGCATAGCTACCAAGACTCAGTAAATGGAAGAGAGAAACTGCCAGATTGGGAACCACTGTGGTCGGATCTAATGCAGGAGGAGATCAGGAGAAGCACCAAAGATGGTTCTTCAGCAAAGCATGATGATGAAGAAAATCTAGCCTTAGCAAGTAAGGTGAGGAAAGGGAAAGGGAAGGCTCCCCATTCCAAATCGAGTTCTTCCCATGGTGGGAAGAAGATTGACAAATCTAAAGTGCGATGCATTAATTGTCATGAAGTGCGCCATTATGCAACAAATTGTCCATAGAAGAAATCCAAGAAGGGATCCTCGAAAGGATCAGATGGTGAGGCATTGGCCTCACAGTTCGAATTTGATTTCACCCTCATCGCATGCATGGTTTCATCGATGGTGGGTTGTGTTTGGTACTTGGGCAGTGGAGCCTCATTCCACATGACCAGCGACAAGAGTTTATTCAGTACCTTAGAGGAGAAGGACCTTCAAATGCGCATAGAGATGGGTGATGATGGAAAGTATCGTGTTTCAGGTGAAGGCACTGTTGTGTTTCAGAGGGAGCATGGAGTTCCTCTCACCCTGACTGATGTAAAGTATGTGCCTGGACTAAAGAAGAACCTGGTATTTGTCACTCTATTGGAAGACAAAGGCTATGATGTAGTCTTTAGTAAAGGAAAGGCATCCCTAAGACACATCGGCACGGGACAGACCAAGAGGATTGGGATTCAAATGAAGAATCTCTACAAGCTGGAGGTAGATGATTGTGCTACATTGAGTTCCAAAGCAAAGTTGGTGCAAAGCCAAGATATTAGTGAGCTATGGCATAGAAGATTGGGCCACTTGCACCATGGGGCCTTGAAGATCATGCAGCAGATTTCTACCGAACTTCCCAGGGGTAAACTTGAGCAAGGGGATACATGCAAAGGTTGTACCTTGGGTAAGTATGCAAAATCTTCCTTTGAGGATCGAGACAGTCGAGCTGGAGCAATCCTAGAATGAGTTCATACAGATGTGTGTGGACCATTCTCAACAGCCTCCACCGCTAAACAAAGGTACTATGTTATTTTCATTGATGATTTTTCTCATAGATGTTGGATCTATTTCATGCAAAAAAAGGATCAAACCTTCTCAAGGTTTTGTGAGTTTAAAGCCTTGGTTAAGAAAGAATCAGGAAAGAAGATAAGGGCCTTGCGAAGCAACAATGGTGGAGAGTATGTCTCTCAACAGTTTAAGGACTTCTATGCAGCAAAAGGAATTAAACGGGAGATGACGGCACCGCATAACCCATAGCAGAATGGGGTGGTCGAAAGGAAGGATAGAACGATTATGGGAGCAGCTCGGGCGATGCTGCATGACCAAGGCCTACCACTTCATTTGTGGATTGAGGCATGCAATACAATAGTATAATTGCAGAATAGAAGCCTGCATCGTATACTAGGGATAAAGACACCAGAGGAGGCTTTCTCCTGGAAGAGACCAGATGTGAGTCACTTGAAGATCTTTGGCTCATCAGTATTTTGCCACGTGACCAAAGATGCCTGAAAGAAGCTAGAGCCAATAGTTGAGTTAGGGATACTTGTGGGGTACACTGATACACCCCACAACTATCGAGTGTTCTTGCCTACCAGTCAGAGGACAATGGTATGCAGAGATCTAAAGTTCGACGAGCAAAAGGCCATGCGATTTTCCCTTAAGAGGGAGCTCAAGTTGCATGCAGAGGAGGAACTTTTGGTTCCTAAGGAGGAGGAGCCTCAGACTGATGTGAAGTAGACGCATGCAGAGGATCCAAGAGTGGAGACATCCACTCATGCAGAGTCTTCCAGAGATGGGCGGAAATGCTCAAGGGAAGCTGACAAATTGTTGATGGATGCAAGAGAGAATGTCAGACAGCTATCTTCTCAGCGCAGACAGAGGAAGTCACCTGAGCGATACACTGGTTACATGGCCCTGGCTAGGGAATGTATCGAGATAGAACCATATTCCTTTGAGGAAGTAGTGCTGTAACCAGTCTGGGTTGATGCTATGGTGGAGTATGACTCCATAGTTCGGAACAGTGTTGGGAATGTTGTTCCAAGACCAAAGAACAAGTCAATAGTAAGTTCCTGATGGCTTTACAAGGTAAAGCAAGCAGCTAATGGTAGTGTGGAGAAACATAAGACAAGGTTTGTTGCCCGTGGTTTCTCACGGGTCGAGGGGATCGACTATGATGAGACTTTTGCTCCTGTTTCAAGGTACTCATCTATCAAATCGATGTTGGCACTATTAGCACAGATGGGTTGGAAAATCCATCAAATGGATGTGAAGACTGCATTCCTCCATGGCAAGATTGAGGAAGAGATGTACATAGAGCAGCTAGAAGGATTTGAGACCTTTGATCGTGAGTCGCATGTGTGCCGACTCAAGATAGCTTTGTACACGCTAAAGCAAGCACTTCGTGCTTGGTACATCAGGATCGACAGCTATTTCACCGGGTTGAGCTTCACAAAGAGTGAAGCAGATGCGAACCTATACCACATCATGGTAGAAGGTAAGCCATTGATCATTGTTCTTTATGTTGGTGATCTAATATTAACAGGTGATGATCAGTTGATCAAGTCTTGCAAGGAGGACCTTGCAAGAGAGTTCAAGATGAAAGACATGGGTCTCATGCACTACTTTCTAGGCATGAAAGTGTGTCAAAAAGATGGGGAAGTGTTTGTGTCTCAAGGCAAGTATGCCAATGAGATACTTAGGAGATTCCACATGCAGAAGTGCAAGCCCATGCAGACTCCTCTAGCAGGTAAATGGAGGACGGAGATTGCTACTTCAGGTGAGGTAGTAGCTGCTACTGTGTGTCGACAACTTGTGGGTTCATTGATGTATTTAGTGAGCACACGACCAGATTTGTGCTTTGCGGTGAACCAGCTGAGTCAAACTATGGTTCAACCTACCAAGTTGTTTTGGAAAGTAGTGAAGCATGTGCTGAGATACCTCAGAGGCACATCTCAGTATGGATTATGGTACAGATGGACAGAGGGAGTGAAGCTTCAGGGCTTCACAGATGCCGATTGGGTAAGGAGTCCATCAGATCGGAAGAGCACTTCAAGAGGAATTTTCAACCTTGGTTCAGCTGCAGTTTCTTGGTACAGCAGGAAACAAAGGTCAGTTGCACTTAGCTCAACAGAGGCTGAATACATGGCTGCCAGTCAGGCAGCATGTGAGGCCATTTGGATGCGGAAAATTCTAGTTGGATTGTTTGATCAAAGGATGGATCCAACTGTGATCTATTGTGATAATCAGAGTTGTATCAAACTCTCTGAGAATCCAATGTTTCATGACAGGTCCAAGCACATCGATATCCGGTATCATCATCTTCGAGACTGTGTGGTGAAGAGGATCATGTTGTTGCAGTATGTTTCGACCGAGGAGCAGGATGCAGATATTTTGACTAAGGCATTGTCAAAATGCAAATTCAAGTTCCACAGAGACAAGATTGGGGTGACAAATAATCCCTTTCTTGTTGAGAGAGAGTGTTGAAAATAGCAACAAGAAATGCTAAAAATAGAAGTGCTAAAAATAGCATTCCTATAAATAGCATTTCGGGATACATTCCAATTTTAATTAGTCCCTAAATTAAAATTGTGAATTAAAATTTGAATTTGAGCTCAGCAAGTGTTTGTAAAACAATTAATTAATTCATCTTGATTTAATTATTTGGAGAAAATCGAACATGAAGTCTATGTGAAGACAAGCAATAGTTATCCCTTTGATTGAGGAGTTATCCCTTAATTAAGAAGATCATGATGAGTTGTACTTTGAGTTGTAATTAGTTAGCTCAGTTAACTGAGTTAAGTCCAGTTAAATTAGTTCCAACAGTTTGTGGAACTGATTGTGAGTTCAGTTAGTTAAAGCATGCATGCATGCAACTAGTGTACTTCAGATAACTGAATATTCTCTCATAAATAACTCATGCATGTCAGTTCAGTCAAAGACCCAGTTGAGATCAGAGGAAGGGACAGTGTACTATCAGTTGCAGGAATATTCCCATGAGGATATCTCTTGCATGCAGAAGGAATTCATTCCTTGAGGATTGCGCAGTTATTTCTAAGTTTGGTGAGCAGTGTGTGAGGTAATTACACACAGGTGGCAACTTGAGGTCCCAGGAGAAACTACGCAAGGAAATAGGAGGCCTGGAAGACTGAAAGAAGGCATATGTGTTGTCTATTCTGTTTATGAGCAGCAGTGAGGGATTGTACTGAACGTTGGATAGCTTGTGAGCTAAAGCTTTGTGTAATCCTGAGATATTTCCACTTGTATGATAATACAGATAGCGAGGTTTTTAGCTAAGGCTTTCCCCGGAGTATTATTTTGTGTTCATGTGTGATTGTTTCTTCTTCATCTATTATATGTGTTCTATTTGATCTTGCTCAAAATCGATTAAGCTTCCACAAGTTTGTTTGTAGAAGTAGATCAAGTATTTTGCTTTAGCATAATGCATTATCAGGTGATCTACAGTGAAAATTTCTACAGCTCCTTGCAGGTCGTATTCCTTGAGCAGTGTGGAGGGCGTAGGGCCTATTGGAAGCAGAATTCGGAAATTCAAAATCCGACCAAACCATTTTTGGGTTTTTCTGGGTTTTTGACAAGGATCCTAGATAAAAGTTTCAAAATTTTCTGATCACGGGAAGTGGGGTTTCTAGCTGTATCTTTGCAGCAAACAGTGCAAAATTGTTGGGGATTGCACAAGCCTTTAGGGGTCGCTTTTGGGAGGTCAAAATCAGGGCAAAACATTTATGGGTTTTTGAGGGTTTTGGTCAAGGAGCTTGGGGCTGAATTGTAGCATTTTCCGAGCAGCAAAAGTGGAGTTTATTGCAGTTCCTTTCCAGCCAGCAGTGTAATTTTTTGGGCAGCGCAGAGCATTAGAGGAGCAGACATTTTCTAGTACTTCATATCTTTGTCTCATCACCTGGATTCTATCATGCTTGCCATTGAGGCAAGCCCGGGTGCATTCATCCATACTATTTTACTGCTCCATTGATTAATAAAATGGCTCAACTGGTTCTATTTGTGGAGTTTTTATGAGCATGTGTTGTTTGTTAAAAAAAATTGTGTTGAGAATCGTTCTTGCCTTATATATCACTGCTTGTTTAAATTTGGAACACTACACTTCCAAAGAAAATAAATTTCAAGTAAAGGATGGGAAACTTTTGCTGAAAGACTCACTTGTCTCATATGCAAATGCAAAACTTAAAACTATGTGAAATGCAGTGACTTGGTTAGTTTAGTTAAATGAGGGCCTAAAATTATTTCTAAAATATGTCTTAAATGTTACTTAACTTCAAGATCAGAAAGGTGGTGATCTAAATGCCAAAGCAAGTACTTATACTAGCATTGCAAAATGTAAAATCTGCACAAGTGATTACTAAAATGCACAAAGGATTGAAAAGTAAAATCTTGGAATAAAACACTTTTAAAAACAAAAATTCATTTGTATGAAATACTCAATCAATATCATTAAATGCATAAGTAAAACTATATTAGTCCTACTTGCATAAGCATGTAAAAACAAATGAACTTCAAAAATTAAACTAAATGTTTTAAACTCATATCACAATAATGAAATATCAGTCTCGCAATATGTTCTTACATCAAATGTTAAAACCAGCGATATATTCTAAAACAATTGTCCTGTAACCATGCAATATTCAGAAATTTCTATGTCTAATAGCAAAAAAAAATTAAATGACAAACTGATAACTACAATTCAGAAAATTTCTGAGTTTAATTCTTCCTGATCTATTGATATATTTGATCTAAAAAACTTATAAATAAACTACCAAACAGTAAAACAATTTTCAGAAATTTGTTTGCAATAGTTACTGAAACTAACTTCTATTTCTGCAATTATACAGCAATAAAAATGTAAATTAAATCTGTTGTTAAATTCAGAAAATTTCTGAGTTTGATTCTTTTTGATCTATTAGTGTATTTGATCTAAAAACTCAGAAATAAACTATCGAACAACAATAAAACAATTTTCAAAAATTTATTTGCAAAAGTTACTTAAACTAACTTCTATTTCTACAATGATATAGTAGTAAAAATGTAAATTAAATCTGCTGCTAAACTCCAGCTAATTGCAAATCTATGTCAGTATTCACCTTGATTTCAAAATGGAATGAAGAAATGTTAGAGAGTGTGCACCAATCAGCCCTTACGGGCCTGAAGACACTTGGAGGTATGTTGCTCGGATCACTAGAAATCCTCCAATTCTAAATGCCAAACTCAGAAAATTTTGAGAAAAAATTGTTAAAATTTTTGGAAAATTTTAGGATAAATTTAGTGAGAAAAATTATGGTGAGGAAGACTACAAAAATGAGAGGCCTAAGGGTGGAATGATAGAGGCCGAGAATTAGGCTGGAGATGGCCAGCCCTAGGCCTCAAGGCCCTAAAAAAAATTACCCACGATCCTTCTAAAATTTCTCCTCAACCTGCAAACAAAATGGAGATGCCCTCTAGGGCTCAAATCTCTCTTTGGAATTCACAAAAATCACCTGCAATTTTCAGATTTTTTTTTCCTTGCACAAATAAAAACAGAAAACCCCTAAACATGTATATACAAAAATATGAAATACCCAGAACCCCAATGAATCAGAAATTTGCTATTTACATATCTACAATAATATTCCACAGATCTAGCAGATCTGCAGATCAAAACCCCCTTTATTAGCCAGATTTAAACAAATTTTGCACAATATTTAGAAATAAATTTGAAATTTTAAAGAGACACAAGGCCAAGAAAAACCCTATAAGTAAGATATTCTATAAAATGACTTCAAAAATTAAAAAAACAGTGGGCTCTTTTAGATTCTGCAAACTGAGAGTCAGTTGGTCCAGTTGAGGACTTTCCCAAACGCCCAAATCTTGAATGATAACTTCTGCACACTTAGATCTGATTGTTAGATTAATAGACTTAAAAATGATCATAAAATCATCAAGAAATAGAGATATGTGCTACTTCTATCAAATCAAAATGATATTCTAAAAACCCAGAAATCTGTGCAAGATACCTATACACAGATCAATCCTCAAAGGCTATTAACCAGCAAATGCAAATAAAAGCAGTGAAGTATTAAGAACAATATTACCACATAAATCTGAAAGAGGAACACCACGATCTGAAACCCCAAAGTCTTTGCGTTTTATTAACCAGAAAAAGTTACAAGAGCTTTCTTAGAGCAAGTACACGATTCGGAAGATCGGATCAAATAATGAAAAGAGGCATCTCATTTATAGAAAAAAAATCTCCAACGGTTAGTTGGTTTGATCCCCATCAAAGCAATTTCAATCGTTCATGAAGATCAAATGATCTTTTAATCATCACTGTTGAAATAAAGTTACCTTTTGAGGAAATTCGAATTTCACTTTTAATTTCCTTTTAATTAACTCAAAAATGATTATTTTGAGTTAATCGCCGCAAAAAGTTGACTTTGACTTAACTACTATGGCCCAAGGGTTCAAAATTGAGATTTTCAATATTCCCTTGGTGGGGACCTCCAAAAATTAGGAACTTTAAAACCCACGAATTTTAAATATTGGAGAATTTAATTTTTCCTAGGACCTAAATTAATTACATTTTTAGATTTAGCATTTTAATTTATTTTAGCCATAATTTTTAATTAATCGACTCATGAGGGGATTATTAATTTCTCTAGCCCTCTAATATTTAACCATTGTATCTAACTATGAGGGACCATGCACTAAATATTTTTTACATGAAATATTACAATTATAACCCATGAAGGGGGAACACCCGTTCGTTATAGACTCTCAATAATTACCTAATTCTGAGACACAAAATATGATCTAGTAGACTAAGTGACTTGTAATAAAATAATCTAACCAAACAGTTAGAATTATTCCCAAATCACTTTTATAGAGACTCAATAAATAACACTAAAACTCATTTAAAATCCTGACGACAAAATCCACGCTAGCTTTGGGGTGAGGCTAGAGGGAAAAACTTTGTCGATCATCCGTGTTTATAAACACACATGAATCAGTGAGCCTAAAAACCTCCTAGGATAGAAATCATCATCAGAAAAATAAATTTACCTAGGTTGTTACATACATTTGTCTTACTATGATCATTTACATTACAAAATGCAGAATGGGTTTACAAAACTCTAGTGTACATATCGTTGATAATGATGAATCTGTGGATCGTTTGAATGCTCGGACATGATGGAAATCCATGCGCGAAAAAATGTACAGCGATGGGGTAGTTGACATGGAGTGGTCAACAGGGCTATAAGTGCTCATTCGCTCTCATTTGATTATCATCGAATCATCAAGTTCGCTCTACAATCTCAGAGTTTATCCACACATGCGAAGATCAAATAAAGGACTCATTTCAATTGCGTTAACTCTTTTCTTCAAGGCTCTTTGACTACTCTTGACTTTGGATATTTCGACATCTATTTGTCTTTTGTTCTGTTCATTTTGGAGGCCAAAGACTTTAGAAGAAACTTGACTTTCGCTAACTGTAACATCTCTCTTTTGGTGTGATGTTGACTTGAAATTGACTGAGGGCTTTGACTATACTTTTGGGCCGAGTTTTTGGACAGTTCATTGGCATTTTTTGTGGTGACTACAGTGCTATTTTCAGCCTCCTATTACAGTGATATCAGGCCCTAATTTCGGCCTTGTTAAGGAGCTTAGTACAGTGACATTGAAGTTGATCTTTGACCGGTGTTGCTCATTGAAGATTGATTTGATTTGTTGGAACACTTTGATGTACTTTGATGTATAGAATCTCTCTCATAAGGAAAGAATTTTGGGTTTTCCCCTTATGGGTTTTGCCCTGGCTGTGAACCTAATCTTGGTGTCTCTTGTCTCTTGTTTATTGTCTATTGTTTATTATCTACTGTGATCTCTAATTATTGCTCTTATTAAATAAATAATGGTTGAAGTTTATGTATGGCTACTTGTTGATTAAAGTATAAAGAAAGAATGGATTGCATCAATAGAATTAGTTATCAATTGTGAAAAACTACTCTAGTCATTGCAACACTAGAATTTCAACATGCATTTAGTAAATGAATCTCTCTTTGTTTGTACCTTTCAAACCAAACCAAAATGGATAAAATAATATTAAGAAAGAGTTAGAAACCCTAGAATTTTTTAATTAGGGCACTCATCTTAGGATGCTTTTTCAAGTTTGATTTAATTACATGACATGTGTCCACTTCTTCCTTGAAGTCGTCACTCCAATTATGAGGATAATGCCTCCAACTATGTGAAATGCTTCATAAACTCCTTTTAACATGCTTTCAGTGCCCCCTTGAGGAGTGTGTCCTTATTTATGGGTGGATTGAAAATTCATGATCAAGCAAGCTGAAATACAATTCTTTTCACTTTTAGAGTAGTACTTCAAGCGGAACACTCCTCTTCAAGAGACACCCTTTGACCATGCAAATACTTCTCCCAAGGCATGGTATCATCCTGATTCCTAACCAAGGGCACCTTCCTTTGTCCTCTTTCCTTGTTGCATGCCATGCTCTAAGCCTCCTCCAATGTGAGACATTTTTCTCTTTTGCCTTCAAGTGCATAGAATCAATCCAGTATGCCATTTGTCGTCCTCATAAAAAAATGCCTTTCCTTGATGGTTTGATCATGTCAACAATGCCTCATGGCACCTTCTCGTGTAAAGACTTTGCTTCCAAATATGTAAAAAAGGCCTTGAACAACGTATACTTGCTGCCAAAAATCTCAAAAGATGAAATATGCCTCAAAATGTGTGGAATCTCCTTCATTAGTGTTTCTTCTTTTCTTCAACATGCCCTAGTCAACTCCTTGAAGAGGGCATTCACCCTCAACTAAGCCTTTAACCAAGCCAAGGTGAAAATTAGTGCCATGTAGCCTCCCAAGTAGGATAATTCTAACCCCTTTGCTTACCACATGCCATCCTCTAAACTCCTAATACGATAGGGCATTCATTGTTATGATCCTTAACACAAAAAAATTAATCACAAAAGAGATCTAGATATGAAAACTCTTATCACATACATGATATCCAAGAATACCACATAAAATCCCCTTTACTTGATTATATAAAAATACATTTAAGGTAGAGAAACACCTTATAATTGATGCTTTATGAAAGGAATCCACTCATATTCACTTACACCTTATGGTTGGGTGATCTCTCAAGCTACTCTTCAAATAAAATGAACTCCACACCTCTCATAGGGGCTTCATCCTTATTTATAACTAACAAGTGAACCCTAATCATAACAACCTCCTAAATACATAGTGGACCTTCTTTAATGAGGCCCAATTACTTTTATTCAACGCTAACTACCATAGTGGACCTTAATAATAACAAGAATAGTGGACCTAGTCCACCTTAAAATGAATAGCCTACACTATTACTACTCTAAAATGGGCCCTTCAACCCCCCATTAGAGGATCTCCACATTGCATCCCCCTTAGAAAAGCATTGCCCTCAACACTTGTTGTGAGGAGGTAGAATCAAATACCAAGGTCCCATGGATGGGTGTTGTTCACACTGAAATTGTATAGAACCAAGGCCCCATGTACAAATGCTAGCCACCATGCTAAAATAGTCCAACAAGTTACACCATAAACTTGGGTCCCATGTATGAGTGCTAATTGCCATGTTAAGTATCTAATGTTCCATGTGCAAGTGCTAACCATAATATTGAACCAATCTAAGGAGCCCATCCATAAGCATAAGCATAAGTCCCATGGATGAGTGTCGGTCACAATGTTGAAGTAATCCAGAGAACTAGGGTCCCACATACAAATGCTAGCCACCATGCTGAAATAGTACAACAAGCTCCACCATAAACTTGGATCCCATGTACGAGTCTTAATTGCCATGTTGAAGTAGCCAAGATTCCATGTGCAAGTACTAACTGCAATATTTAAGCAATCCAAGGAGCTCATCCACAAAACCATGTCCCATGGATGAGTGTTGATCGCAATGCCAAAGTAATTCAAAAAACAAGTGTCCCATGTACAAGTGTTAATCGTCATGTTGCAATGGCAAATGTCCCATGTGCAAGTACCAACTACAATATTGAAGTAATCGAAGGAGCTCATCCATAAACTCAGGTCCCATGGGTTAGTGTTGACTACAATGCTAAAGTAAGTTGGAGAACCAGTGTCCCATGTACAAATGCTAGCCACCATGCTGAAATAGTCCAATAAGCTCCATAATAAACATGGGTCCCATGTACAAGCGTTAATTGCCATGTTGAAATAGCCAAGGTTCCATGTGCAAGTACCAACTACAATACTAAAGCAACCTAAGGAGCTAATACTTAAACACGAGTCGTAGGTCCAAGAGCTCACATTAACTCCCTACTAGAAATGCTTGAGCTCAATACCTGGTTGAGAATGGTGCTCAAAATGCCTAACATGTGTAGAAAATCACGAAATTTTGCAATTGCTCCATGCACACGTCCTAATTTTTAGGAGTTTGCCCTAAATTTTAGGAACTTCATCCTAATTTTTAGGAATTAACTCCTAACTTATAGGACTTGGTTCCTAATTTACAGAACTTGTGCATGCTAAGGAAAAATTGCTTCCAATCTCTTTGACTAAGGCACAAGTCAAAGAAGGACCTTTCTCGCTACTATTTTCAACACTCCCTCTCAGCGAGGAAGGTGAATCTAAAAGAGCCTTATCCACCTAGATCTGTCTCTGACACTACCACGTTCTTCATTGTTGCAATTGCTCCCTCTAAACTAGAAGACTTCCCTGCTTCCTTCTGCGAAACCTGATCTATAGACCTGTGTACCTCTATTTTATGGTTGCTTCAGAAGTTCTTCTCCTATGATGCTTGCACTCAACTTTTGTTGGTCTTTATTATGTTCCCACGCTCTAATACAATGTAGAAAATCTACAAAATTTTGCAATTGCTTCAAGCAAACATCATAACTTTTAGGAGTTCACCCTAAATTTTAGGAACTCATCCTAATTTTTAGGAATAAGCTCCTAACTTATAGGAATTGGTTCCTAACTTATAGGAATTTGTGCATGCCAAGGAAAAACTGTTTCTGGTCTCTTTGACTAAGGCACAAGTCAAAGAAGAACCTTTCTCGCTATTATTTTCAACAATCCCTCTTAGTGAGGAAGGTGCTTCTAGAAGAACCTCATCCACCTGGATCTATCTCCGACACTACCACATTCTCCATTGTTGTAGCTGCTCCTTTTAAACTAGAAGGCTACCATGCTTTCTTCTGCGAAACCTGATTTGAAGCCATGTTCTGCGAGTCCATCACTTAAGTCATAATGTTCTGCGAGTCCATCACTTAAGTCATAAGTCGCATGTACCTTGTGTACCTTTGTGGCTGCTTCAAAAGTTCTTCTCCTATGATGCTTGCGCTCAACTTGTGTTGGTCTTTATTATGTTCCCATGCTCTGATACCATGTAGAAAATCTACGAAAATTTGTAACTGCTTCATGCACACATCCTAACTTTTAGGAGTTCGCCCTTAATTTTAGGAACTCATCCTAATTTTTAGGAATTGGGTCCAAACTTATAGGAATTGGTTCCTAACTTATAAGAACTTGTGCATGCTAAAGAAAACTTGCTTCTGGTCTCTTTGACTAAGGCACAAGTCAAATAAGGACCTTTCTCACTACTATTTTCAAGTTTTAACAACATGGTCAAGAGGATCCAAATATAGATCTAGCCATATCCAAAAATTTGTCCACGTAAGTGCAAAAGGTCAAATGTGAATCAAGAAAGCACACTACTGCTAAAGAATGGCAAACTAAAAACTAGTCATAATTGGCTCTTGACTTCCCTCCATGATGTTCTCTATGTAAAGTGGAGTAGTGTCATCAACTAAAAGGTGATAGTAGTTTTCATCCAAAAAATGATAGTTATCCATGTATCAATCATCACAAGCATCCTCTAAAACATACCAAGCATATCTTTCTTGGCTATACTCTTAAATTGATGAAAGGATATATGGTACCAATAATACGGATCTCTTCAAATTTATGGAGTATTTGTTTCATATCTTGGTATCCCTTGTGCAAATCTTGGAGAGATTTTCTCACCAACATTTGTTCCTCTTGTGGCACATTCCACTAGATTACCATTATTCACTTCCATTAAAGTTTGACAATAGAAATTTGCAAGGGCTTTCATGATATTGATCACATGCAAAATATATAGTGTCAAATCAAAACCACAAAAATGTCCTTTCCAATGGTATTGATCTAGTGGTTCTCTGAGCACGTTGTAAAAGGATATCAACTTTGTAATCCATGTGGTTATCACAAAAGACCCTAAAATAATTGATTTTAAATTGGCAATATCTTCCTTTCCAAACTCCCATTTGGATGATCATTTTGTGAACTTGTATGATTTTCCAAGAGGAACTCAAATATAAACTAGTTTCTTGAGATTCTACTCATAAAGCTACAAGAATTGATCTTAGGGTCATGCCCTCTTTTGTCCCTTTGAAAATCTAAAAAATAGGGAAATAATTCTTCTTTTTGGCCCAAGAAAGAGATCTAATATTACATGTTATGATCCTTAATCCAAGAAATTTAATCACAAAAGGCCCACGGGGTGTAGAATAGACGGTGATGGGGTGTATTGTTAAGTCACTCTGTGATGTGAAGGTCACCAGTTTGAAACTTTGTGGGCAAAAATCCAATCATGTTAAGGGTTGGTGTGGCCCAGGCCAAGTACGATCCCTAGGTGATTTTGACATTTAGATACCCTTGGGTCGCGGTTTCTCAAGCCAAAGGTTAAGCTTGTAGTCATCTCTGGAGTACACAAACAACCTGACAAACAAACAAAAAAAGAAATTGAATCACAAAAGAGATATCTAGATTTGAAAACTTTATAACAACAAGATATCCAATAATACCATAGAAAATCCACTTTACTTGATTATATAAAACACCCTTAAGGTAGGAAAACACCATACAATCAATCATTTTATGGAAGGAATCCACTTTGTTATGATCCAAAACCCATGAAATTGTTGCATAAATGATCTAGAATTGATCATTATATTATTTATCATCCATCTCAATGCTTCTAGAGTGGAAAGGAAGAAGGAATCAACTCACCTAACCAGTTTTACCGATTGGTTCCACTTTGGCAATTTAGGTTTTGAAACCTTCAAAAAACAATTCAAGGCATAGAACAACAATTTTTTTTTTTTTGGGGGGGGGGGGGGGGGGGACTTTACCGCTTAAGTACCACACCACCTAGAATTATTCTATGCACAAATACCTTTCCAACAGTGCAAGAATCACCTCAATTAGAGTCTATATGCAAAACTCATACCACCAGGAAGTCGACCTTCCAGTTTTGACCACCATGATTCGAGAGGATGCCACATTATCCCCCATTATTCATGGAAAAAGGCTAGTTGCATGATTACGACGAAGAAGACTCTAGAAAACTCGATATTGTAATTCTAGTTACGAGTTGAAGAGTCAAACTTAATCACTAGTAGGTTATCGGGTTCTGTTATTACCAAGCCACTAGGAGGAAAAGGAGTTTCCATTCTATTTGAGCGCATTTTGTTCATGAGCAGAGTAACCGAGAGTGGATAGGGAGAGAGCAAACAGAAAAGGCTGTGCACTCTAATAGCCCATGGCCATGGGTCTCACTTCTTTGTACTTGCATCCATTGCCATTCAAAGAAAGAAAGAGTAAAGCAGCCTCACCTTCCAACTGAGTTTTCTCTCGAAAGAGTTTTCTAAGTCATATCTTATGTTATTATGGTTTATGAGTGATTGTTCTATTTTTTCTCTATTTTCTACATAATTATAATTTGCATCCATATGCAATAAACAATTATTCACAGATTCTGAAATCTAAGGAGAAATAAAACTTGTAGTATAGATTTCAAGTTTTCTAATATATTTTAGTAGATCTATTGCGACAGATGCCAAAATCTAAGGAGAAACAAAACCTCGGTGTATATTTCATATTTTCTAATATATTTTAGTAGATCCATTGTGACGAACAATCCAATGGAATATCCACAACAATTTATGAATCAATAAAAAATATATCTAGATCTGAAAACTCTATCACATACAAGATAACCAATAATACCATAGAAAATCCCCTTTACTCAATTATATAAAATACCCTTAAGGTAGAGCAACGCCTTACACTTGATCCTTTTATGGAAAAAATCCATCTTGTTCGCTTACATCTTAACTTAACATTGGGCAACGTCTGAATGATCTATGCTCCAAATACAATAAACTTCACAACTCTCATAAAGAGGCCCCCATCCTTTATAACTAATAAGAGAAACCTAATCATAACAACATCCTAACTACCTAATGGGCCTTCTTTAGTGAGGCAAAATTTCATTTATTCAATACTAACTACCATAGTGGACTTTATTTAATAACAAGCATATTAGACCTAGTCCACCATATACATTGAATGGCCTCCACTATTATTACTGCACTAAGGCCCCCCCCCCCCCCCCATATTGAATGGCCTCCACTATTATTACTGCACTAAGGCCCCCCCCCCCACCCCCCATTACACTCCTAAGGAGGATCCAGCAATTCATGTTCTAGGGTTCCCTTCCTGCTCATATTAGCAGTCAATGAAGTCTCAAGCCTTTCCATTAACCCAGGAACAAGGCTCTCTATCAATAATTCAACACAAAGGTAATGTAATACATTTGACCAGACCTCAAGACATGTGTTAAGTGTGCCCAAATGGAACCTTCTAATGATATGTGCCCCCGTAAAATCCCCCATCGAACCATCAATGCTCCTCCACACCTTAACCCTTGCCCTAGTTAATGAGTAGTTTTCGTGAAAGACACAACAAAGTGCATAATCTCCAAGTGTCTCACGAACTAGAACTGCCATAAATTGCAAGGGTCTTCTATGGTGCTCAATGAGAGAGACAAGCCTATGAAAATGCAAAATGACACATCATTTTTTGGGGGGGTTAACAAATCATATGGTTCTAAAAACAATAATAAGGGAGCAAGCCACAATATTCTACTAGTATGCACGAGGCATTACAAAATTCATGGTTAAAAGCTTCAAATTCAAGAAAAATAGAGGCAAAATACCAAGAAACAAACTTGCCATTAAATGACAAATCCCTTGCTTAAAGTATCCTTGCTCCTCTTGCCCTTTGTTGTTCTCTATTTACTTGGCCAAAATTTTAGATCCTTTCTTCCATCCAAAGAGAACTCTCCTTATGCAATTGTGAACCTTTAAAGCTCCCAAAAGTCCTTACAACATTCTTTGACTAACCAATCAAATGTCTCGTCCCTTAACCAAATCTAGAAGTTCTAATCCATAGCATCTCTCCATGTGGGCCATGCTGAACCAACTTGGAATTGTTGTGTATCGAATATGTTTTCAATAATATAAAAAAAAAATTGTTCATTGTAGCTTTTGTGGATTTATAAATTTACTTTATTAAAAGTATTGAAAAAACATTATTTAATAAAGTGGCCTTCCTACACTTCCCTTCTACAATATTAGTTCATGTGTTCATGGAGCATGGAGGACCCACACCATATAACCTGAGTGTATGAACCCCAACTTTGAATCTATCAGATGTGGTGCATCAAGACTTGGAGGGATTTCCAATGAATAGCAACATGTTATACCTTGACTATGCCTTGATTTACATTTTTAAATAATACTAAAAGCTTAGTAACTTTGTTCAAGTTCATGCTCTAGTTCGACGACCATGAGGTTCGACAAAAACTTAGTCTTCAAAATTTTAAAATCTCTCTCAAGTTCGTGCTCTAGTTTGACGACTGTGAGGTTCGACAAAAACTCAGTCTTCAAAAATGTAATCTCTCTCTCTCTCTCTCTCTCTCTCTCTCTCTCTCTATATATATATATATATATATATATATATATTCCATGCTCTCATTAAGAATATTGTTAAAAATGAAAATTGCATGAATTTAGGGGTTTAGGTTTAGGTTGTGTTGACCACTTCGTGTCAACGACCCATAGCAGTACAACCCCCTTTTTCGCAAAAGGGATAGCGCCTAATAGATGTGTCCACACCATCCAACTCTCATCATTAGCCTGACTTCCAAGATGTTATGTAAACCCATTCTGCATGTGTATAATGTAAATAATCTCAGCAAACCCGTGTTATGTATGTAACAACCTAGGTAAACCGTAAACCTACCTTTCTAGTGATGATCTCCATTCTAGGAGGTTTTTCATCTCACTGGTTCATTTTCGAATAATCAACAGAGTTTTTCCCTCCAGTATTACCCCAAAGCTGGAATGGATTTTGTCGCTAGGATCTTAGGCAAGTCCTAGTGTTCTAGATCGAGTCTATGTAAAAGTAATTTGGGAATAATCTTAACTATTTGGTTAGATTATTTTATTACAAATTACTTGGTTTGCTGGATTATATTTGTGTCGCAAAAATGGGTCATCTGTGAGGGTCTATTACAAATGGGTTTTTCCCCCTTATGATGTAAAAAATATGAAAATCATGATGTAAAGTGTCTTGAGGGTTTGAAAAATAATTTATCCCCTCATAAGTTAATTAATTAAATTTTCGGGCCCAAAATTAATTAAAATCCTAAGCCAGAAATTTAATTAATTCTAGGTCCTAGGTAAATTTAAATTCTCCAAAGGCAAAATTCGTCGATCCTAAAAAATTAAAATTTTAAGAGGTCCAGGGATTAAGGTAAATTAATTATTTTGATAAAGTTTTAAACCTTTGATCCCTGGGTTTAAATCAAAGTCAATTTTTTGGGGAAATTAACTCAAAATTTTAATTTTTGAGTGAATAAAAATGCATGTAAATGAAAATTTCGAATTTCCTCAAAAATTAAATATTTTGACGGATGAAATTAAAAGAAATTTTGATCTTCATCAACAGTCAAAATTACTTTGACGAGGATCACTCGAACTAGCCATTGGAGGATTTATCTTTAAATAGGAGGTCATCTGTTAGTCGATCCATCCGATCTTTGAGTCGTGTGCTTAACAAAAAGCTCTGGGGTAATCATTTTTTCGGATAATAAAGAAAGACTTTGGGGTTAATTTCTGTTGGTGTTACAGGGAAGACCAGTGCGAGACACTCTGCAACTAGGGTTTCTGCAAGACTCTGCAACGGCGCAGACTGTTTATACTCTGCCTCCACTGGTCGTCCGCCTACCTCATTGCGACTGCAGTCCCTTGGCTTAATTAGCGCGGCAATGGATCTCCCCGGGGGGGGCTTCAAAGCCCTCCCCTCCATCTAATCGAGAGCCTCCTGCGCAACCACGAACTTCGCCCTCTGGGCCAGAACAAGAAGATGCAGACAAAAGAGAGTCCCCACGGCAAGATAAGACAAATGCTTCCACTAACCAGTTAGACAGGTGCAGTGAAGCACCAGAAGGAAAAATAGGGCAACAGGAAACGCCCAAGGTTACTTCAAAGACATGCAAACCCATAGCAGCTGAAAGGCCCAAGATAGAACTTCCCAGCCATAGAATCAATGGGCAAATCCAGTATATGAAGGACCATGCACTCATTGGAAAATTTATTGGATTCTGGCCGACTGAAAAATCTTTGCAATGATGGATCTCTGCCAAATGGAAACCCAAGGGTCGTGTCACCCTGCAGCTAGGGCCGAAGGGGTTCTTAACTGCGATCTTCATTTGCATCAAAGATCGAAAGAATCATGGATGAAGAGGCCTATTTTTTCAACTCCGCTGGTTTGTATTTAAGGGAATGGGTAGAGAGATTTAACCCAAACAAGGAGGATTTCAGCTGGGCACCAATATGGATCAGGATGTACTCGCTCCCGTCGGAATACTGGGATGAAGACTCGCTCAAAGACATTGGCAAAGGGCTGGGGGAGTTTATAAAAATGGCAAAAGAAACGAAGCTGCGCAGATACACTTCCTACGCCCATATCTGTGTTTCATGCGCCTAGACAAAGCCCTTCCGGACTCGGTAAGCCTCTTCCATGATGACTATGAATGGATTCAACCCTTGGATTATGAACATGTACCCTTCCGTTGTCGTAAGTGTCATGCTCATGGGCATCTTTTTCGGGATTGCCCTCTAAATGCCAAACCCCAAACTTCTAATCTCTCAGACAAGCCGGCCCATGATGGCTTCACCAAAGTCGCAAATCACAAAAGATCGCACAAAAAACCTTCCTCAGGGAAAAAACCCCAGCAAGGCGCTGCCTCCATTCCTTCCACAAGCAACAGCTTTGAGGTTCTTGCTAAAACCTCAGAAGATCAACCTCTGAACTCGATGCCCATCCCTCTGCTTATCATCTCGTCCTCTCTCCCCCCTCCATCTGGTTCCTCTCCCATCCCCCTGCCCCCTAATGACATCAATGGGATTCCTGAGGAGGCCAAAAAGGTCTCGAAATGGAAATCTAATGATATGGATGTTGACAGTTTCCCCAGCCAATCCTTGAGCTTAGCAATCACTTCAGATGAAAAGAGCCAGATGCAACAAATGGACAAAGAACTGGAGAGTATTGATTTGGGAGGAGACTTGACATTCTCGAGCTCGAACAAGCATGTAGAAAGGACTATGACAAGATTCCAGAGCATCAACTCGGCACACTAGAAGTCATCATCTCCAAGGCTTACCAGCAACAACAACTAGGTATTCAGCCGAGTAGTCAATGGGATGGCGGCTTCCTTCCTAAAGACTCCAAAAAACGTGGGAGAAGGACAAATCTCCAAAGAACTATAGCAATAGGGAAAATCCTGGTTGACTCAGGCAGGTATGCTAAGCTGACAAAGTACTACAAGCCCACCACTAGTAGTGAATCATGAAACTTACTTCATGGAATTTAAGAGGGCTAAACAGCCCCGGGAAACTCGGAATGATAAAAAACATGATAAAGCAGGAGCAGCCCCAGATTTTCTTTCTTCAGGAAACGAAATGTAATAACAACACTCTTGGAAACATTCTCTCTAGAGCATGGCTAGGCTGTCACTCAATAGCAGTGGATGCTTCGGGTGCCTCCGGGGGACTGGCAATTGCCTGGAACACGCAATCTATAACGCTTTCAGACATTCATGCCTCCCATCACATTATTCAGGCTACTTTTCATATTATCGGCACCAACATCCACGGCCATCTCACCAACGTCTACTTCCCACAGGAAGCAGGCAACAAAATCGCTTTACTAAACACAATAGAAGCGCTTAACTTCAATAGAGTCCATCCTCTTTGGATCATTGGAGGAGACTTCAACATGATCACCAGGCTAGAGGAAAAGCAAGGAGGCCGAGCCAAGGTGGAACAGGAGAATGGCCACTTTAAAGAATTCATCCAAAACAATTTGTTAATTGATCTGCAATTCTACAATGGCACGCACACCTGGAGCAATCGCAAGGTTGGGAGGCAACAAAATAGCTTCTAAACTAGACAGATTCCTCATTTCTGATAACGTGGTGCATCTTGGATGTGACATCGCGGCATCAATTCTCCCTTATTCAAGTTCTGATCATTGGCTTATCTCCCTCCATTGGCAAAGACCGGGCAACGCTACCAGGCGACCATTCCGCTTAGAAGCATTCTGGCTCACCCATCCCGCCTTCAACGATCTCATCAGATCCATCTGGAACAACTTCCCTTCGCCAGAGGGATCAAAAATGTTTCAGTTTCAACAGAAACTCAAATTTCTTAAATCCCAAATCAAGCGTTGGAATCAAGAGACTTTCGATAATATATTCTAGGCACAACAAGATCTAAACAAAGAAATGAGAGAGCTCCAGCAACAGATAATCACAGAGGGATACAAGGAAGGGACTCTGGCACAGGAAAAGCACATTCACAATCAACTGGAGGAGAGGAGAAAGCAGGAGGAAATTCTTTGGAAGCAGAAATCTAGGATTAGATGGTTGAAAGGAGGAGAAAGGAACACTAAATTCTTCCATCGAACCACAATTCGGAGAAGAATACACAATACCATCTCTTTCATTCAAAAGCGAGGGGAAAGAGTGGAAAATCATGCAGAGATCGAGCAGGAGTTTATAAGTCACTTCCAGAAGGTTCATCAAGAACCCCAAACAGATAAACGACTTGCTATAGAAAAAATCATTCAAAATGTGTCGAAAATTATCATAGAAGAACACAACAAACTCCTTCTGCGCCCAATTACGCCACAGGAGGTGGATGCAGCTATGAACCAGCGCAAGGAGGGCAAAGCCCCTGGTCTGGATGGCTTTACTGCTACTTTCTTCCACTCTTTCTGGGATCTTATAAAAGAGGAGGTCTGGCTAGTGGTGGAGGAATCAAGTACTCTTCATTGGCTTCTGCCCTCTCTAAATTCAACTTTCATTGCCCTCATCCCAAAAGAAGAGAGCACCAGTACTCCGGACAAATTTTGCTCAATCGCTCTATGCAATGTAATTTACAAAGTGATATCTAAGGTCATTGCCAACAAGCTAAAGCCGCTTCTACCCCTGCTCATATCGCCTGAACAATCTAGTTACGTGGAAGGAAGACAAATTCTGGACGGCATTATCCTCACGTGTGAAATCATACATTCCCTCAAGCACTCCAAACAGGCAGGTATGATTCTCAAGCTTGACCTCTCAAAAGCTTTTGATAAGCTAAGTTGGAACTATATACAAAAAATGTTAACTACTTTTGGTTTTTCTCCAATGTGGGTACGATGGATTCTGAACTTAATCTCCACAACTTTCTTCTCTATCCTCATAAATGTTATACCATCACGTCCTTTCAGTCCCTCAAGAGGAATTAGGCAAGGAGATCCACTCTCACCATTGCTTTTCGTGCTAATGGCGGAAGGTTTGGGTCTCCACATCAAACACGCCCTCCTCTCCCAGCAGCTCAAAGGTTTATCCATTCACAACTCTCCAGCAATCACTCATCAACAGTTTGTTGATGACAACATGCTTTTTGGGTACCCTTCGGTTTAGGAAGCCTCTCTGTTTAAATCCCTTTTGAATGACTTCTCTGATGCTTCAGGAACTAGCATCAACACGGCTAAATCGCAGATCTTCTTTTTTCACACAACCCCTGTTACTCAACACGCCATTACTCGTATCCTGGGCTTCTCCATAGCCTCCTTACCTTCTAAATACCTCGGAGCCCCCCTTATTGATTCTGCCATCAAGCACGCCTCCTGGCGTTTGCTCCTTGAGAAACTTGAATCTTGTCTCAATTTATGGACTCACAGAACACTGAACATAGCTAGCCGATTAGTGCTTATCAAAGTTGTACTACAGGCAATGCCACTCTACCTATTCTCAATCCTTGCAGCGCCTAAATGGGTCATTAAAAAGATAAAGGCTCTATAGCGCAACTTTCTTTGGGGTGCAACAGGCACAAATCGCAAATGGGCCTCGGTAAAATGGACAACAGCTTGTAAGCCTAAAGAAAAAGGGGGTATTGGTCTGCGGGATCCTAGTCACAGTAATACAATCATGGGCGCAAAAATCTGGTGGCAATGGCTCTGCTCCCAATAAGCCATGGGCAGCGATATGGACAGCCAAATATGCCAATCACAAACCAATGGAGGAGCTTATTAGATTCACTCCCACTGAAAAAGGTTCACTAATATGGAACGCTGCTAGACAACACTTCTTGTTGATCCAACAACACAATTTTTGGGAAGTAAGAAATGGCAGAACTGCTCGGTTTTGGATGGATGCATGGAACCAACTACCAAAGCTCAACGGCATCCTCAGACAGCCTCCCGGCCATTCCTGGGAGGAGCAACAAAAGGAAGCAGTCCAGCAACACTGGACTCCGGAGACAGAACAAGGGTACAGACAATGGAAGCAAATTGATAGGCTAATCAGGAATGTGGATAACTAGAATAAGAAGGACCTGGAGAGGGAGCTCCAAAATCGACGAATTACATATTCCGAAGGCAGGGATATTCTACGATGGGGTTACACTCCTAGAGGAATCTTCACCACCAAAGAGGCATATAAAATCATTTGCACAGATCCTACGCCCCTGGATCCCATCTGGGGCAGAATCTGGTCACCAAGCACTTGGCCCAAAGTCTCTCTCTTCCTCTGGCTGGTGGGGCACCGGAAAATCCTCACTTGGGATAATCTTAGACAAAAAAACTTTCATGGACCCTCAATCTATCCCAATTGCAACTCTCAGGAGGAAACGCTCCAGCATCTCCTGGACTCATGCACCCTTGCCAACCAATTGTGGGAGAAGGCTAGCTTTCGTTGTCAAAGAAGATGCAGAGTGTCTGAAGACATCACCAACTCCATTCGCCATTGGTAGCAAAACCCTTACAAAAGTGAAATTCTCAACCAATTATGGAGAATGATTCCTGGACTTCTCCTTTGGTCTATCTGGAAAGAAAGGAACAAACGCATATTCACAAATCAAAGCACTCCATTAGAGATCATTTGGGGCAAGTTCTGTCTCAATCTAAAAGAGACCTTGGCGCTTCGAACTTGGTATCCGGACGACTTTCCCACTCTTGCAAATGAGAAAGCCATTTGGGCAAACTGGAACATACAACTCCCACAAGGTACTCATAATCACATTCCCTCAGAAGGCATCAACACCAAAAAGTACTCATGGACCCCCCTCCAAAGCACACTTTCAAGTTCAACTTTGATGGAGCTTCAAAGGGCAACCCTAGCAAAGCAGGATTTGGTGGCATATTTAGAAATCATGAAAGTTCGCCTCTCCTTATATACTTTGGAAACATAGGATGGGACACTAACAACTCGGCTGAATTGGAGGGTCTCTGGCAAGGATTACTCCTTTCCCGGCGACACAACTTCCATCCCCTGGAAATCGAAGGTGATTCCCTAATCCTCATCAACATGGCCAAACAACTCCTAAATGGGGCTCATGCGCGAAAAATTGCCAATAGTTGGAGACTCGAAGCCAGATTGGATGCCATAGAACAATTACTTCACAACAATCGGGCCATCATCTTCAATCATGTTAAGCGGGAAGGCAACAAGGTCGCTGATCTACTTGCCAATTTGGGGGTGGACACTGAGTACACTCTATTCACAGGGGCTCTAGACATAATTCAGAAACATGATCAAGAACAGGAGTGCAAAATTATGGTCCAAAGGGATGCAGCTCTGCCGAATGTGGGTGTATGATCAAGTCTTAAATGTGAAGGGACAGGGATGTGGCGAGGTGGATTGACACCTGCCTACCCAATACAGAAGGATTAAGGGACGCATGGATGTTGGCTCTCGGCATTTGCGCAGAGCAGGGCTCATCTGCTTTCACTCTAGCGGCTCCGGTTCACACATCATGTCTACAGCTCTGGTTCTTCCCTCCACACGCTCTAGCCTGCCACAAAACACGGCGTTCTTCAATGCCATAGTTATGGAAGGCACTTCTTGATGCGTGCCAGAGGATGTTAAAGCAAGGTTCAGTCTTGGGTTTGCGGTGGATTCGTCTTCATTGATTCACTCGCTTCATTCTCTCGCCTCTGGCCTCATTTCTGATCTCTGTCTGTTTGATGTTGGCTCTGTCATTCCTGAGGCCTCTCGAGACTTGCTGGGGAAGGATAATTCGGTGCTTGGCTCTGTTCTCTTGGCGGAGCGGCTTTAGTTTTTCCTCTGGCTCCTTTCCTGGGCCTCAAGCCTTTGTTTCGAAGTCTTTGTTTCGTTGATTCACTCGCTTCATTCTCTCGCCTCTGGCCTCATTTATGATCTCTATCTGTTTGATGTTGGCTCTATCATTCCTGAGGCCTCTCGGGACTTGCTAGGGAAGGATAATTCGATGCTTGGCTCTGTTCTCTTGGCGGAGCGGCTTCAGTTTTTCCTCTGGCTCCTTTCCTGGGCCTCGGGCCTTTGTTTCGAAGTCTTTTTGATCTACTGGCAAAGCTGTAGCCATCTCCCGGTCAACGTTGTTGCTCTGCCTACCTGGTATCCCGCTGTTGCTATCTCCCTGATGCCTCGCTTGCGCCACAGAAGGAGGTGCCGAAGAGGCTAGCCCCGGCGCACGCCTTCCAGTCCATCCTCTGATTTGCCTTCCCTTTCCAGTGAGTTGTTTGCTAGCCACTACCCCAGCACCCACAGTGGGAGAGGGCGGCTTCATTCCTCTAGCCACCATCCTGGGCCTCCTCCCATGTCTGGCTCTACAATTTTCACCTTTAACAGCTCTCTAAATCGCCCAAGGATTACAGCTCATATCTCGGTGGTTTTCCATGAGGCAGAACAGACAGAGGATTCTGGATCTCATCCGGAGGGATCTAGGGCTGTCTATGTTCCTTCTTCGACCCTCCAGCTGGGGATTTGAAATGTGCCTCGGGAGGCTCTGGATGCTTAGGTTCGCAGCGCTCAGGATGTGGTGATGGCGCCGGTTGACCCTAGTCCCTACGATCAGAATGCTGCTCAAGCAAGGGATTTGCCTGATTTTGGATGGTGCCGCATTGTGGAAGAGCCTCAAGATGACTAGTACACTCACTTCTGTTTCGTCTACGTGTCGTGCAGCCCTTACAACTGGGCAAGCTTTTGGTGCAAACAGTTATGTTGTTTTCTGGTGTATTTTTTAATTTTTGTTTATTCTGCATTATCAAGAGGATCTTAACCTGGTCCCCTACGTGGGTCCTGAAAACTGGCTCAAGAATGAGCTCACTGCCTATGGTCAGTCTTCTCATCCGCTTATCTTGACAGTTCTGCCTCTCTTCAGAGCAGAGTTTTGACTACGGTCATGTTGTAATTGTACCCCCTTACTTTGTTAATAGATTAATCT
>APFE031094122.1:4439-15040 GCA_000404065.3 Pinus taeda | reverse complement strand
AGTAAAGAAACACACTTTACCTAACTCTACACTAGACCAAGTTATACTTAACTATTTCCTATGTGTTAGAATATCCTAACAAGTCTCTAGGGTTTGAATAAAATTTAAATTTTGAACATAAAAGCAGGTATCTCTATTTGTCTAAGTTTTATTATTATTTTCTCGCTCTATGTTTAATGACTAGATCGAGTTTTGCAAGGAAATCTTGAGATAGATTATCGGGCGTCAGGGGAAATTTTCAGTTGGACCAACGAACTCCCAACCTATGTTTCCTGAAGAGCCCAACTAAACTAGCTCCAAGCTTATCATAAGATTTTTGTTTTGTGATGCATGAGGGTTTCACGTTAGCACCTCCTTTAAAAATTTAAAAAATCTTTTAATTTTTGTGCGGCATAATGATAGATCTGGCTACCTAGAGCCTTCAGCTTGTAATTATTGTAATTATTTAACTGGGTTTTTAATTTCATCATTGTATATATCGTTTTTGGGTGTTTTGTTTTTGTCATTGCAGATACAGATCTGAAGGAGAATTCTTGTTTGAAGCTAGATCTAGGCCTTGGAGGGTAAGATCTAACCTTAATATCATTTTGCAGGGATTTTTTTTTAGAAAAGTTTATAGTCCAAGGGTTTTTAATTTAAATCTAGAGATTTTTATAAGGGTTTCAAGGATAAGTCTGAAACAGAAGAATATCACTTTAATCACAAATTTCTGAGAAAAAATTTTAAGGGTTTGAGCTACCAGCTTTTGGCTGCGTTCCTTTTTCTCTGGAAAATTCCAAAACAAAAAAAATTTACTGCCTAGGGTTTTCGATCGCTGCAAATTTCGAAAAAAAAATCAAAAACCCTTTATTCCTCCATTGTTGTGGTTTGATCACTGCCATATCCTTGTTGCCCGACCTCTGAATCCCTGCGTAGTTGTGCATTTCATTGTCGCGGCCTTAAAACCCTCATCTCTCCCTCTCTGCGGTCCTCTTTCCTCCATCAACCCGCAGCTTCCATTGCCCCTCCATCTGCCATCCAAAACCCTTCTCATCTGTCGAACCACAGGTCCCTTTTTTTCCCTCTTCTTCGACCTTCATCTGCTCCGTCAAACTTTCTGCTCTCCCTTATCTCCTTTGACTGCATTCCTACGTCACCCATCCGCATCCCTTCTCCTCACCCTCGTAGCTCCTCACATGGCTCCTCCTCATCGACCTGCTGCTACCATTCTTCTCGACCCGTCGCTCCTCCTCTCCCTCACTCAAGCTCTCTTCGCCGCTAGTCCTGCATACACAACAAAACAATTCAACCTTTCTTTTGTTTCTTATTTTATGTTTTAGTTTCATTTAGCTTAGGTTATTTTTTTATGTAATTCGAATTCATTTCTTAGGGTTTGCCTTTTTTTGGTTTCATTTTTGGTTCTTTTGTTTTATTTATATTTCATGCCTTTTTGTTTTGATTTTCTTTTCTTAAAATGAATCTAAAAAAAATGTTTGCTTAACTTAAGACTTTTATTTTTTTCTTTTATGTTGTGATTTTCTTTTTGTTTTTAGGTTTTGATTTTGTTTTCATTTAAAAATTGTTGACACCTTATCATGCGGATTGAGTGAACACTTGTAAATAATGTAAATAATAAATAATGGAAAAGGAAGAGTCATCGAGAGGTGAATCCCAAGAGTCACTCCCTCATGTATAACACTGTGAACAATCTTAATGAATAAACACAGTTCATTTAAGGAGTTACCTCCTGCCCTGACATGGTACCAGAGCCAGCTCTATTTTTGGCTTCTTGCTCTTGTAACTCCTTCATGCCTCTGTTCTGCATTTTTCCAGACTGACATATCCCTACCAAATTTTGTGCATTCTATTCTAACTATTGAAGAATCCATTTGTTGCATTGAAGCCGAAGGTGGTGTGGATGGAGGTGTGTTGCGTGGAGTGTTGTGGTGCGGTTTTTCCCTGAAAGTGTTGTGTTATTACTCCATATTTACTGCAAGATTTTGTTTTGAATGTTGTCATATGTGCCGACCATACGCTCCCATTCCATACGTTGTGGTATTACTCCATATTTTCTGCAAGATTTTGTTTTGAATGCTGTCATATGTGCTGACCTCGACACCCTTCCCGAGCGTTTAATATCCCACTACATATATATATATATATAGTCCTGAGTCAGGCGAAAAAGTATTGCTCGTATACGAAATGAGCATACAAGTCTTGCCTACAGCTCCATCCCCGACAGTCACACATTTTATGAATTTATAGGTACTCATCCCCTCTGCCTTGAGATGATAACCCTTCAATTCATCATTCTCCATCAGGTTAATCAACGAGCGCAGCACCATTCTGCTCGCAACGATTCTATCTTTGCTCTGTTGGCAGCACCATTATGCTCGCAGTAATTCCGTCTCCCCATACCACTCCATTGTGGGGCCCAAATAGTCGGCCCTCTCCATTGGCTCGATGGTATCGGTTCACCGAATCGTTGCTCCTCTCTGCCACAGTCACCTATATTATTTGCAATACCACCGCTTGGTCCGTTGAGCTATATTGTTGCAATACCACCACTTGGTCTGTTGAGCTATACTGTTTGCAATACCACCGCTCAGTCCCTCCGTCGTTGAGCTTCCAGTCATTACCTCCCCGCAGCTCCCAGTCATTACCTCCCTATGGCTCTTTCAACGTTGTGTGTTGTGTATTACCTCCCCATACGTTGACTCCCCCACATACTCCCTCCCCCAAATACTCCCTACTCCACATAATCCCTCTCCCATATAACCACTACCCCATATAATGCCTCTATCCTCAAATATCAAATTGCATTTTTACATCAGAAATGCATTCTTACCAAAACTGCATTTTTTTGCCACCAAAAGTACCATTTTTTAAAGTATACAGATTTTAAAATGTACTGATATCCATTATGGGAGTGGTTCTTAACAAGAAGGAGAATTATCCTGAGTGGTCTCCAAAGATCAAACACACTCTCATTTTTAATGGGTTGTGGAAAGGAGTTTGTGTTGGAGAAAGAGACAATGAACCAGCAAATCCCACCTCAGACAAGGAATTTGCCATTTGGGAAAACAAGAACAGCAAGGCTTGTGCCTTGATTGCAGCATCTGTAAATGAAGAGGTGAGTCGCCATTTTTCACCATTTTCGAATGCTTTTGAAGCCTTACAAAAATTGAAGGAACTCTATGACTCACACTCTGTGCTTGAAGTTGTCCAACTGATGATTAAATTGTTCAGCCTTGAATTACAAAATGATGATCATCTTGCTCTTGCATCAGAAGTAAAATCTATTATGCATGATATCAAAGTCACTAATGTTGAACTAGACATTCCTCTGATAGCTTTTGTCAAGGCACTTTATCCCACTTATTCAAATTATCTTAAGTCATTGCAAGCGAATGTAAACCTCAAAGAAATTACCTTTGACTCCCTTGTGAATAAATTTGTTGAGAGAGAGAAAGCTTTTGGGAAGAAGACAGATCCTCAGTCTTCTGAAGAAGCTGTGTGTCTTGCACATAGAGAGAAGAATCATGCTCAAGATTCTTCCAGATGAAGAGGTGGTCGAAGAGGAAGAGGAAGAAGAAATTTCAAAGGCAAGGGAGCAGACACTCTCAAGGAGAAAAGTATGATCTCCATTGCATACGTTGCAACAAAGATGGACCACATGATGCATCCACATGCAAGTTGCCTTCGGATGGAATTGAGCAGAAAAGAAATCAACCCAAAGGTAAAACCAATGACAAAGAGAAAGGTAAAGCACCTGAATCTACTCACTATGTTGTCGCACATTGTAATATTGGAGTAAATGAAGATTTTTCTAATGCTTCACTTGCTTCCTGGAAAAATGATTGGTTGCTTGATTCAAGAGCAACTTGCCACATGACTTTTAGAAGAGATTTTTTTGAAGAACTTACTGACAATGTTGATGGAGCAGTATGCTTTTTAGACAAATCAAAACTCAAGCCATCAGGGGTTGGCACAATCAGGCTCAAATTGCCTGGCCTTCCAAACTTTCTTCTGCATAACGTTTTATATCTCCCACAGCTGAGGAGAAACTTGTTGTCCTTGGTCCACATCTACCAGCAAGGACACTCCATTAATATGTTTGATGGCAAGGTTGAGGTGAGAAAAGCATCAAATCACTCACTTGTCATAACGGGGATAGAAGAAGAAAGGCTTCTCAAGCTGCAAGGTACCTCTGCTTGTGCACAAAATTTCTCATACAATTCTCATTATGATGAAGGTACATTCCCATCAAATCTATTATGGCATGCTAGATTTGGACAATTGAACTATGCAAACCTTCGCTTGTTGAAAAAAAATGGTGTTACTGGTTTGCCTACAATTCCTAGGAAACTTAAGCAATGTGATGTTTGCATTCGAGGAAAGCATAGGAGACAGTGTTTTCATGATTCACATTCCAGAGCACATAGAAAACTTGAACTGATTCATTCAGATTTATGTGGTCCAATCCCTGTTCCTTCTGCAAATGGAAATAAATATATGATAACATTTATTGATGACTACACCAAAATGTGTTGGGTTTATTTATTGAAGAACAAATTTGATGCTTTCCAAACATTCAAGAACTTTCATACATGGATTGAAAATGATGCACAATCTTATATTGGCTCTATTCGCACTGATAATGGAAAACAATACACTTCAAATGAATTTGAAAACTATCTTCGTGAGCATGGGATTAAACATCAAACAATTGTGCCTTATAATCCCCAATGGAATGGAGTAGCTGAAAGAATGAATAGGACAATCTTAAATATGGTACATTCCATGATGTTTTCAAGAATGTAAAATTGATGTTTTGGGCTGATGTAGTCCTATGTGTTGTATATGTAAAGAATAGATGTCCATCTAATGCTATTAGAAACAAGACTCCTTATGAAATGCGATATGGCCACATTCCTTCGATAAAGCATCTCAGGGTCTTTGGTTCCACCTGTTATGCCTTGATACCAAAAGTACATAGAAATAAACTTGGTGCAAGAAGTCGTTAGTGTATCTTCTTGGGATATTCAAATACCTCCAAAGCATATCATCTCTATAATGAATTTAATAAAAAGTTTGTTTTATCTAGAGATGCAATCTTTCTTGAATCTTCCAAAGCTAACAATGTTGTTGAGTGGCAACTTGATCGCTTAGATAGATTCGGAAATGCAAAATCATTTCAAGAATTTGATAATCAGATTCCACATCTTGAAGGGGGATTCCTATACTGATCAATCTATGGAATCTTCTTCTGAAGCACTCTCTCCCCCACATGAAACTCCAACCATTGATGATACTTTGAGTGATGTGATTGACAGAATTGGGAGATCAACCTTGATTCAGTCCCAACTCAATCAACGGAGCAGCCTGGAACACCTCAGAAAGGTCCCCCAAAGTGGCTGACAAAGACACTTGAAAGTGTTCATCCTGATGAAGTTGGAAAGACAGGAACAAGAAATTCAACCAGGCAAAATGGAGGTGATGTAGATGATTCTGATTCACCTATTGATATGGATGTTTCTTATGATTGTGAACTGAATTTGTCTACAAATTTTGAACCAACTCCCTTCAAAGAAATCGCTTCTAATGATGAATGGAAAGAAGCGCTGCAAAAGGAGTATGATATCTTGATAAAGAATAGCACTTGGAAGTTGGTTGATCCTCCATTGGGAACCAAACCAATTGGCTACAAGTGGGTCTATAAGAACAAGTATAAAGTTGATGGCTCACTTGACAAGCACAAAGCCACGCTTGTGGCAAAACGTTTTGCACAGAAGGGGTCGATTATGAGGAGACTTTTGCCCCCACAGCAAAATGGGCTACCATCCGAACAATCTTTGCCCTAGCAGCTCAGAATGGTTGGAAAGTCCATCAAATGGATGTAAAAACTGCTTTCTTGAATGGAGATCTAAAAAGGAATGTTTTTATGTCCCAACCTAAAGGATTTGTTGTAAAAGGACATGAACATAAAGTATGCAAGCTTGTGAAATCCTTGCATGGCCTCAAGCAAGCACCACAAGCCTGGTATGAAAAGTTAACTGAGCATCTTCTGAAACTGAACTTCAAACAATATGATCTTGATGATGCAACTTTGTTTGTCAAGAAAGTTGGCAAAACAGTTGGATATCTTGTGGTATATGTAGATGATCTTTTGATGACAGGGAACAATGAGAACTACATTGCATCCATAAAGAAAGAACTGAGGAAAGGTTTTGAAATGACTAATTTGGGCTATGTTCATTACTATCTTGGTATTGAAGTAACTCAACATCCAAAGTCTATATTCCTTTCTCAAAAGAAGTACATTGGAGATCTGTTGAACAGGTTTGGCATGTCTGAGTGCAATCCTCTAACTACTCTAATGGAACAAAACTTAAAGCTCACATCCATTGAAGGAAAAGAATTTGAGAATGCAACAAAGTATAGACAACTTGTAGGAAGCCTCAACTACCTGACTACTATCAGACCAGACATTTTGTTTGTTGTTGGAATCCTCTCCGGGTTTATGCAAAATCCTTGTGAGGGAGATTGGTTTGCTGCAAAAAGAGTTCTAAAGTACTTGAAGGGAACTCAAGACTTTGGACTCAAGTATATACAAGTGGGCGACTTCAGCTTGATTGGATACTCTGATTCAAACTTCGATGGAGACAAAGAAACTGGGGTATCTACTTCTAGTTATGCTATGAGTTTTGGATTAGGAATTGTCTCTTGGAGATCACGCAAACAATCAGTTCCAGCAAATTCCACAACAGAGGCAAAATATGTTGCAGCAGCTGAAGCAACAAAAGAAATTGTGTGGCTCGGGAAAATTCTTGAAGATTTGCAATTAAAACAAGAACATTCAACTCCACTCATGATTGATAACACCTCTGCAATAAAGTTGGCCAAGAACCCAAAGTTCCATGATCGAACGAAGCACATCAATACAAAATACCATCTGATTCAACATCATGTCGAGGCCAAGACAACCATCGACACCATTGTTCCACTAATGAGCAGATTACAGACGTCTTCACCAAAGTGCTTGGAAGAGAAAAGCTTGAAAGATTCAGAATGATGCTTGGACTCACCAACATCCCTTCAAATTGGGGGGGGGGGATGTTGACACCTAATCATGGGGATTGGGTGAACACTTGTAAATAATGTAAATAATAAATAATGGAAAATGAAGAGACATCGAGAGGTGAATCCCAAGAGTCACTCCCTCATGTATATAACAATGAACAATCTTAATGAATAAACACAGTTCATTTGAGGGGTTACCTCCAGGCCTGACAAAAACATTTTCTTTCAAATCACATTTATTGATGACATTTGTCTAGTAAAGGTGAAATAAAATTATTCTCTTGAAAATATGAGCACAAGAACAAGTATTTGTGAGATTTGAACCTCAACCTTACAATATAAATACCTTAATCATCAACCTATTAGGGCACATATAAGTTGGAAGGTCAGGAAATATTTGATGAAAATACAGAAATAGATCCTAATCAGGGAAAAAAAGTAATTTTTTTATAATGATACAGAGCTCATTTTTGCTCTATTAAAACTTCACAGGACTAAAGAAGCAAAAGAGTTGCAATTCTTATTCATCCAAGTGAGATTGGTAATTTACGTTAACATTTGATTAGCCAACGAATTACAATTTTCAGAGTCAAGCATGATCAAAGTAGGAAATTAAGAGATAAGTGATCTATAATTGACAAATGGGGTTTATATTTTAAAATCCCATTTTAAACTATAAAGTTATGTCTATAAAAGATAATGTCACTATAACTTTGGATACATGGATGAAAACATTGGATACCTTCATCAAGTGGTTTTAGCTCGAGCAGTCACAAAAACTGTTTGTGATCCTCTTCACCCAAATCCTATTCTTGTAAAGTAACATGTTGGCCCTGTTGCCTCAAAATCTAGCAGGCCTTGTGAGTGGAGCTCACAAGAGGCAAGAACTAGACAAAGGGCTAACAATATGAGGTGTGGCCCACTATCACCACAGCGACTACCTCCTGCTCTTTTGTGGACTTTCACCAATAGGTCACCTAGAAGGATATGTTAAGTACAAGAGATAAGGTGACAAGATAGGCTTATGGAGGACAACTCTACCTAAGAACAAGGCTTAGCAAGCATAATAGGGAAATTTGTATCCTCCAATATGCCTAATTAGGGCACAAAGTGACCTAGGGCTTGAGAAAAAAGAAGGCAATAGGATCAACCTAGAATGACAAGGCCAAGAAAAGGCTTCCAAATATTGTATACCTTCAACCTCTAGAACAAGAAACCTTCAATAAGCCCCAAGTTGAAGCCCAGGGAAAACTAGGGCTTTACTAAGGCAAAATCTACCTAGGGCATAAGACTTTAGTTGTAATATGGATGGATTAGCCACTAAAAGGAGTTGATTTGGAGGCAACAACCCTTCATACAAGTGTTGAATCCTCCCTAGTGTACAAACCACCTAATAGGGTACTTGGTTAACCCCCCTTGGAGCTTGGAGACATTAGCACATACCAAAGCCCACTATGGAAGGGCATGCCATTATGAAGTGTCCACCTGTTATCCATGGTTTGTAAGCTCTTTAACTCAATTTCTTTAAATGACTTGTTGTACTGGAAGGCAAGATTGCAGATGGTCTCCTTTTTGGGTTTGGTCTCCCTGTACGGGGTCCTAACTCTCCAAAGGGCTACATTGGTACATGTAGGGTGTGTGTAGAGAGCCATGGGCCTCCACAGTAGTAGACAGCATTCCATGGATCCCCAGAGATGTTCATAGATTGCTCGAGTTTCATTTATTGGACAAGGAAGATGCACCTGGTTCACCGTGCCCAGTCGGCCCCACAGCTGTATCATGCACTTGGCAGATGACCCAGGACTTATATGATGATGTGGCATAACTTATACCATCGTCTGAGCCCTTGTAGATGGTCTACAGGCATCTTCGACCTATTTGGAGACCCATGAGGACATTTGTGTGCCCCCCACACCCATTGGGAGCACCACAAGCTTATTATTTGGAGAACAAGGGGCCAACCCCTTGTCTACTACTTTTGGGAGTCATATTTCTCATTATGGAACCTATGGATTCATCAGGTTCTTAGAGGGCCTAACGACATTTATTAATGATCATTCAACATCTTGAGAGGCTTATTCTTTTGTTTAAGAGCTAGTTTGATGGGCTTGTCACCAAAAGTTAGTTATTTTGCACACTATTTTATTCTAGGGGCTAACAGAGGCCTAATTAGCTAAATTGAACTCATTAGAAGTGTATAAATACAAGTGATGTGAATTCATTTTAGCATCATCGCTTGGATTGGACTTGTATCTCTCTTGAGAATTTCACTATCTTTCTCGAAGGACGAATTTTTGAGCATGGAATGAATTTTGATGTTTGGATTATTTTCTCGTCTTGGAGCTTCTTGATTGGCAAATTCTTGATGGTTAGATATATTCTTAATACATGTAAGTACAATTTAATTATATTTTCTTTTCTATTCTTGTCACATACATTGTTGTTGGGATTTCGCTATACTAGGGCTAATTTACTGCATCCATTTATGCGAAGTTGTGGAAATTTGGTTTCTAGACAGTGATGCTTCATGTATGGGCCATGTATTATGAATGAATGTTCCTAAAAATGCTTCTTCATTGAAATTCATCTTGATAAGCTATCAATCTTGCAAAACGAAGTATAAAATTCTTGAAGTTGCTTTTGTTGCTACCCTAATGCTATGCAAAGTTGTCTTTGAGGCCTTCTTGACATAGAAAATTCAATGTCCATAGTCATAATTACTCTTGACTCCAAATCTCCCCAAAGGATTAGGCATTCGTCCACCATAAGGTGATCACCTTAAACCTATTTTCCTTCTCCCCTCTCCTCTTCTCTAGGTCTACTCCTCTAGGTCACCTAAGGCATCAATTATCTCACAATCTAGCCATCCAAATACTTTGATTTTTGGTCCACAACTGCGTTAGTGTGTCCTCAAGAAGCCCTCCAAATTTCATGATATTCCAACAGTGGGATCTTGAGATATCGCAAGCCCTAGCTAGAAGACCAATTCTTGCCCTAGGTTTCCCTTGCATTGTCTTTCATAGAAAATTCATTCCTTGATCCCTTTCCCCTCCCTAATTAGGTCAAGTAGATCATTGGTTGCTAAATCCTATCCCCTTGACCTAACCTCGGTCCACCGAGAACCCAAGTTTCCATAAGAATTCTAGGGCTTAGGGATCTCCTTCAAAAGACACATACTCAAAACCTAACCCTTGAAATTCTCTCCAAGCCCTTTGTTAAAATTGGAAACCAGGGCAAAACTTCATGTGGGTCATCTTATTCATGGCTGATAATATTTTTATTAAATTCCTCTCGTCGAGAGGTGTAGGATTGATATAAAGATCATCTGATTCTGATAAGTATTCATGGAGATATGAATTTATTTTGATTATGGAATTATTATCAAGCCGACCTACAACTCATGTAGGCTCAGAAGCCCAACAGTCGCATCTATTCACCCACCAACGTTTTGTATAAATATAAGAGGACTTTTCCTCATTTGGACTCACTCATCTCATCACATCTCTCTCTCTCTACTGCGCAGATATGAGTCTCTTCTC